>CM057340.1:747632586-747913431 GCA_030015575.1 Agapanthus africanus
CTTATTGATTGCGGTTAACTACTACACATAAAATAGATCAATCACCCTCTCCCTCGACAGGTTCGCGCGGACGGGACTCACTACGGCAGCTCGAGGATGACCTCGCCAGGGGACCTGAGGAACCTCATTGAACGGAATCGGAACCGCGGCCAGGTGCAAGTCCCCAGCAGCAAGGGCCATAAATCGAGTATGCCGGATCCTCGGGATGCCACAAACGACTCGATGCCCTCGAAAAGAAGATCGGTGGTATAAATTGGGAAAGTCGTCCTTCAAGCGATAGGGCTAGATATGCCGCCGACTCGCTTACGAGGCCTTTCACTGAAGAGCTGCTTGCTGTCTACGTCTCTTCCAAGAATAAGCCTCCAAAGGTATCACTCTTCGACGGAAAGTCCGACCCGAAAGACCACTTGGACGCGTTCACGGCAGGGATGAGCTTCCAGGACAACTCCGACGCCGCACAATACCGTGCATTCCCCGCCACTCTCATCCGCTCCGAACGAGACTGGTTTCGAGGACTCACGCCACGCTCTATCTCCACCTTTGATGAGCTGGCCACATAATTCCTCGGTCATTTCATCAGGAAAAGGCGGCAGAAGCGGACCGTCGACCACCTCTTCACCATAAAGAGCGGGGACAGGGAGTCTTTCAAAGGATACGTCACCCGCTTCTACAATGCTCTTCTTAAGGTCCCAGAGCACCGGGACGAGACGGTCATCACGGCCCTTAGGTCGGGTCTTAGGCATAAGGAATGGCTCCGCTCCTTTAGCACAACCAAAGACCATAGCCTAGGTAAAAGTCTAGACCGAGAGAGAGATCCAGCTCGAGTCCAAGGAGAATGCGAACCTACCCCGGACCGACCAGGCCGATCAGAAGAAGAGAGCCAGAGAAGAGAAAAAGAAAATTGACCGGCCAAAGCCATACTCCCCTAAGTACCAGGATTATACCCCACTCAACATCTCCCAAACAGAAATATTGGAGGGGGCGAAGGGCGAGAGATTCTTCAGACTCCCCCCGGTCAACAATAAAGCGGCCAAACGAACACGAGGCCCCTATTGCACTTTCCACAGGTCGCAGGGACACCCTACCGAAAACAGCAAATAGCTCCGAGACTACATTGAGGAGCTAATTCACTCAGGGCATATGGCAAAATACTTGAGGGAAAAACGACAAGCAGACCGAGAGCAAGAGCAGCACCCCCTCCTGGCGAGTTGACGATCGACCAAATCATGGTCGTATCAGTAGGGGGTGTGCCTGGAGCCGGCGAGATCCAACGCCTCCTACCGGTCGAAGGGAAAAGCAGCTAGCCCATGAAGAGGACCAAAGCAGCCGAGCCCATCACCTTTACCGACGAGGACCTCCACGGGATATCCTTACCTCATAACGACCCCTTGGTGATTACAGCACGGGTCCACCGTTACGAAGTGCAAAGGATATTGGTCGACTCGGGAAACTCGGCATACATCCTCTTCCACGACTGCTTCCTGTGTATAGGGCTTATCCCGTCGGACCTGAGGCCGACCACCCACATCCTATCGGGGTTCACCAACAACTCCATCTCGGCAGAAGGGATGGTCACCCTCCTGCTTAACATCGGGGAGGCAGGCCGCACGCGTACCGTGCCTGTGGAGTTCATCGTCGTCGGAATTCCATCGGCCTACAACATCCTCCTGGGATGCCCGACACTGAATTCCCTCCGGGCCCAGATATCGACCTACCACCAGCAATCGAGTTTCCTCTCAACCAATGCGGGATAGGCCGGGCCTACGGGAACCAGCAAACAGCGAAGATTTGCTTCACAGCGACATCTATTCTTGAAGAGAGAAACGACAACCTTGAAAGCACGGATGATTTCAGGGGGTCTTTGGATACTCGGGATGAGCATAAAGAAATCCGAGGAGCCCCGGTGGAGCTGCTGACAGAGGTCCCCCTTGTCGAAAGGGACGATGAACGAACCGTCCAAATCGGGTCACTCTTAACGAGGGCTCGGCATGACGACCTGGTCCACTTCCTCAGAGGAAACTCACACGTGTTCTCTTGGGCGCCCGCCGACATGCTTGGGATCGACCCCAAAATAATATCATATAAACTCGGGGTCGACCCGGTGGTCCAACCCATCAGGCAGAAGAAACAAAGTTTCCTATCGACCAAGCAAAAAGCGATCGAGGAAGAGGTTGACAGGCTGCTTGCAGCCAACTTCATTCGGAACGTGGCTTACTCGGAGTGGTTGGCGAATATGGTCATGGTTAAAAAGGCAAGCGGGAAGTGGCACATGTGCGTCGACTTCACTGACCTCAACAAGGCCTGCCTGAAGGACAACTATCCCCTCCCTCGGATAGATCAGCTCGTCGACAGTTCGGCAGGCCATGAGCTACTCAGCTTTATGGATGCCTTCTCCGGCTACAACCAGATCCGTATGAATCTGGCAGACGAAGAGCTCACTGCATTCACAACGGATCGGGGGGGTATTCTGCTATAAAGTGATGCCCTTCGGCCTCAAAAACACCGGGGTTACATACCAACGCTCGTCAACAGGATGTTTAAGCATCAGATCGGCAGGAACATAGAGGTTTACGTCATGCTCATCAAATCGACCTCGTCAGATCAGCACGCCAAAGATCTGGGCGAGGCTTTCGACGTCCTCTGCAACTACAAAATGAAACTGAACCTCGCCAAGTGCGCGTTTGGGGTCACTAGTGGAAAGTTCCTCGGGTTCATTGTCACCCACCGAGGAATCGAGGCCAACCCGGAGAAAATCAGTGTCATCCTCAACATGGCAGCACTCAAGACCAATGTCAAAATCATGCGGCTCACAGGGAGGATAGCCACTCTGAGTCGTTTCATGTCAAGATCTGGGAAAAAGTGCCTCCCGTTCTTCAAAGCTCTAAGGAAGATACCAAGGTTCAAATGGTCGGAGGAGTGCCAGATCACCTTCGAGCAAATGAAAGTGCACCTGGAAACTCCCCTACTACTCACCCGGCCAGTTTAAGGAGACGAGCTATCGCTGTATCTAGCGGTGTCCGATCAATCTGCAGGTTCGGTGCTCGTCCGAGAATTCGAGGGAGACTAGAAGCCGATCTACTATGTAAGCCACGTCTTCAAGGACGCGGAAACAAGGTACCCAGCCATAGAGAAGTTTGTCTTGGCACTCATCGTGGCCTCGAGGAAACTACGGCACTATTTCCAGGCACACACCATCCCCGTCCTCACCGAACACCCTTTAGAGGCTATCCTCATCTCCCCTGAGCCTTCTGGTCGTTTGGAGAAGTGGAGGTGGGAGTTGTCCCAATTCGACATCAAGTACCGCCCAAGGTAGGCTATCAAGGCACAGGTCTTGGCCGATTTTATCGTCGAACGCACTATCCCCAACAAAGAGGCAATGTCCGTGCCGCCCCCCGGATCTCAACCTTCGATCAAAAAGGTCCCGACTCCATCCCCGACTGGGTCCTTTACGTCGACGGGTCATCAACCGAGGAGGGCTATGGTGCCAGCCTCATCATTCGGGGCCCGAACGAGGCAGAGATGGAGTATTCTTTGAATCTCCAGTTCAAACCCTCAAACAACGCAGCGTAGTACGAGGCTCTGCTTACTGGACTGTGGATCGCCTCCGGAGTGGGGCTGAAGATGATCCGAATTCATAGCGACTCCGCTCTGGTCGTCGGCCAAGTGACCGGCCGTTTCGAAGCACGGGAGTCCTGATGGTGAAGTACTTAGCCGAGGTAAGAAGGCTGCGAAAGGACTTCAACGAAGTTCAAGTAGAGAAGATCCTCCGGCACCTAAATGCCCAGGCCGATGCCCTGAGCAAGCTAGCTTCCTCCTACATAGCCAACAATAAGAGAAACATTCTCTTCGAGGTCTTGCCACTGCCAAGCGTGGAGGATAGAGCGACATCATTCCAAGTTTACACGGCCCGGGAAGAAGGCCGGGATTGGAGGTTAGCCCCTCGTGGAAATTTTGAAAGAGAGTATGCTCCCCGGAGATCGAGGGAAGGCCCGCTGCCTCCGATCCAAAGCCTGCCATTTCGTCTGGAGCAGAGGGAACCTCTATAAGAAATCCTTCACTCAACCCCTGATTCAGTGCGTCGATCCCCACGGAGCCGACTATGTCCTCCGTGAAATCCACGAAGGGGTCGGCGGAGCGCATCAAGGGGCCCACGCCTTAGTCCAGAAGACACTCCTCCAAGGATACTATTGGCCGACTATCTATCAGGACGCTCAGAAGCTCGTCAGAAAGTACAAGAGTCGCCAACTCCATGACAGCATACCCCGCCTTCCAGCTACCGAGCTAACGACCCTAACATCCCCCTGGCCGTTTGCCCAGTGGGGAATGGACATGATAGGCCAATTCCATACTGGTACAGTTGGGTACAAGTACATCTTCGTCGTGGTGGACTACTTTACGAAGTGGATCGAGGCCGTCCCCATCAGAAAACCGGACACCACCGCGACCATCAAGGTCCTGCAGAACAACATAATATTCCGTTTCGGGATCCCAAGGTGTATCATCACCGACCATGGGAAGAATTTCGATAACGGAAAAGTCAAAGGATTCTGCTGTGAATACTATATACTGATAAAGTTCTCCGTAGTCGTGCACCCCTAATGCAACGGGATGGCCGAGGTCGCTAACCGATATGGCATTCGAGGTCTTCGAGCTTGCCTGGAGGGACGACAGGGCAGTTGGGTCGACGAATTACCCCGGGTCTTATGGGCCTTGCGCACGTCGAAGAAGACCCCCACTGGGGAGACCCCCTTCAACCTCTGCTACGGCACCGAGGCGATGGTCCCAGCAGAGATCAGGCTGCCCAGTTACAGGGTCGAGCACTTCGACGACGAAGCAAACAACTTGGCCCTCCGGACTAATTTGGACATCTTGTTGGAGAAGCGGGACCGGGCACAGATCAGAGCTGCCGCCTACCAACAACATACTGCCCGCTGTTATAACCCACGAGTCAAGCATCGTGCCTTTAAAATCGGAGATTTGGTCCTAAGGCGAAATGAGTTCGTTGATCAGGGCAAGTTGCAAAAGTTTTCTCTGAAATGGGGCGCCCCTTCCTCGTCTCCGAAGTCTTGCCCGGCGGGGCCTATCGCTTACAAGACGCTACGGGTCGTAAATTTCCACGGCCTTACAACGTCGAAAAGCTCAAGTTGAACCTTTGAAAGTGTATCTATGGATGCATGTTTCTTCTTTGACAAAGCGATGTAAATTTTTCTAAGTTTCTTAATAATAAGAAGAAACTTCCCCTATGTGTTTCCCTCTTCCTCGGCTCAAAGCTCACGGATTTCGTTTCGCAAAAATACTCAAATGCACCCAGGAGACAAAAAGGAAACAATAGAACTTCGCAAAAAGAAGAACTTCATTTATCAATAGGTATTGTGGGCTCCTCAGCCTTACATAAAAATTGAAATTACAAAAAAGGGGGAACAGGGTCAAGGAAGCACTGTTGGTGATACTCTCTGAAGATCTCCGCCAGAAGAGCCCTTGCCTCTTCGACCCACTCCCGCTGATGCTGCCGACGAACTCAGGATGCCACGGAAACGCCGGGCACACCATTTGCCGAGCCCTGGCTCACGATCTGTCTCTTTTAGAAGCACTCCAAAATGAGGGCCACAGATCGGTCATGTCTGGTCTTCGAGATGAGGCCGATGACGTAAATCGTATAGACCTTGTTGAGGGTCTCGTCCAGCAGCTCCTCGGCAAGGGGGTTGTATAAACCCGGGGACCTCCTCCAAATTGCGTACATCAGCAATTGGAGGAGGGGGACCGACGAGGGAGTAGACGGCCGATGTGATCCTCGATGCGCTGGACCACACCCCGGTACCTATCCTTGGAAACAGATTGATCTTACAGAGGGAGTAGACGGCCGATGTGATCCTCGATGCGCTGGACCTCACCCCGGTACCTATCCTTGGAAATGGATTGATCGTACAGGTAGACATCGTCGGGGGTGATGATCTCTTCAATCGAGTAAATACGCCCGGCCATCTCAAAGAAGCAATGCTAAAACAAACCCATCTCCTTCCCTATTTATAGCCTCCACAGAATCCCCAAGGGTCCAATTTGCGCGCGCATGGACGCGAATCCAGGGATTCGCTCAATTCTTCAAATGACATACCGCCATGTGGCGGGCATCACGTATTTCCCGGCGAATCGAAGTCGGAATGACATGGATCTTGGAACGCCTCGCCTCACCTATGTGTTTCTGCCACGTTCCGCCCGCGATGGTCACTCTTCTATGTATTCATACATTTAGCAAGGCCGGGCAAAACCGAGCAACTTCACTTCTCGGCCCGTCCTTGGCTGGTATTTTACTACCCACTGACGCCAAGGATCGAAGCCCTCGTCAAGAGGCCACCGAGCAGCTTCCCTGCTCGGTCCATCCTTGGCTGGTAGTTTACTACCCACCGACGCCAAGGATCGAAGCTCTTGTCAAGAGGCAACCGAGCAACTTCCCTGCTCGGTCCATCCTTAGTGGGTAACTTCTTACCCGTCTACGCTAAGGATCAAAGCCCTCGTCAAGAGGCCACCGAGCAGCTTCCTTGCTCGGTCCATCCTTGGCTGTTAGTTTACTACCCACCAACGCCAAGGATCGAAGCCCTCGTCGAGAGGCAACCGAGCAGCTTCCCTGCTCGATCCATTATTGGTGGGTAACTCCTTACCCGTCTATGCTAAAGATTGAAGCCCTCGTTAAGAGGCAACCGAGCTGCTTCCATGCTCGTTCCATCCTTAGTGGGTAACTCCTTACCCGTCTACGCTAAGGATCAAAGTCCTCGTCAAGAGGCCACCGAGAAGCTTCCCTGCTCGATCCATCCTTGGCTAGTAGTTTACTACCCACCGACGCCAAGGATCGAAGCCCTTGTCAAGAGGCAACCGAGTAGCTTCCCTGCTCGGTCCATCCTTAGTGGGTAACTCCTTACCCGTCTACGCTAAGGATAGAAGCTCTCGTCAAGAAGCCACCGAGCAGCTTCCCTGCTCGGTCCATCCTTGGCTGGTAGTTTACTACCCACCGACGCTAAGGATCGAAGCCCTCGTCAAGAGGCAACCGAGCAGCTTCCCTTCTCGGTCCATCTTTAGTGGGTAACTCCTTACCCGTCTACGCTAAGGATTGAAGCCCTCGTCAAGAGGCCACCGAGCAGCTTCCCTGCTCGGTCCATCCTTGGCCGGTAGTTTACTACCCACCGACGCCAAGGATCGAAGCTCTCGTCAAGAGGCAACCTAGCAGCTCCCTGCTCGGTCCATCCTTAGTGGGTAACTCCTTACCCGTCTACCTAAGGATCGAAGCCTCGTCAAGAGGCAACCGAGCAGCTTCCCTACTCGGTCCATCCATAACTGGTAGTTTACTACCCACCAACGCTAAGGATCGAAGCCCTCGTCAAGAGGCAACCGAGCAGCTTCCCTGCTCGGTCCATCTTTAGTAGGTAACTCCTTACCCGTCTACCTAAGGATCGAAGCCTTCGTCAAGAGGAAACTAAGCAGCTTCCCTGCTCGGTCCATCCATAGATGGTAGTTTACTACCCACCGACGCCAAGGATCGAAGCCTTTATCAAGAGGCCGCTGAGCAGCTTCCCTGCTCGGTCCATCCTTAGTGGGTAAATTCATACCCATCAATGCTAAGGATTTAAACCTTCCCAGGAGGTCACCGAGCAGCTTCCCTGCTCGGTCTATCCTCAGTGGGTAACTCCCTACCCTTCTATACTGAGGATCAGAAGCCCCAACCTCATCTACGCTGACCTATCTTCAGAGAGATGGTCGCCAGTCCAACTCAAGGAAATGGGCGAGTCTATGCCTTACTACTCGGAGGTACCAACCGGCATACATTCAACGTGTGATCGCCACCTCAACTCTGGGGCCATAACGATGTCGACCTTACACCGGCCATTGTACACTTCGACAAATAATTGGGTTTAACTCGACGCGCAATCTCCAACTAAAGGATCGGTCCCTGACAACTAAATGAAGACGTTATCGCGAAATGGAAACATTGCCACAAAAATTCTGCAAAAGAGCTTTATTTACAACTCGGGAACCTTTACAAATGTATTGGGGGCTCCCCAGCCTTACAAATTGCCTGAAGGCCTACAAAATTCCAAAACGAAAACAAAAAATATACAAAAAAGAGGGTAGGGAGACTTAGGCCTCGGGGCCGGGGAGGACCTCGACGTGCTCCGCGGCAGCGTCGAGAGCCGGGGTGGCGGCTTGAAGGTCGGTGCCCACCGGCAGGAGCTTCGGCACTGGGAGCCGGGGTGACCTCCTTCTTCCCAACGCCCCACCAGGGGCCTTCCTCCGGCGACGCTTACGGTGGCATCCCGCTGCACCTTACCCGCAGGGGATACTCGAGCCGGAGCTTATCATCGAGAAACTCCGGCATCAGCGCCTTGACAGCGTCGAGGGCATCAAGCCAGACGAGGGCCGAGGCTTTGGCGAGGTCAGCGTAGAATTGATCCAACGTCTTGTAGCTCTATACCTCCTTCGCAGCCCGAAGGTCAGTGCCTCATCCCTTCCTTCAGCGCCTCGTTCTCCCTCTTGAAGGTGTCCCGTGTCTTCTTCAAAGTGGCGGCGAGCACCCTGCCATCCTCTAACTTGGCTTCAAAGACCTTGTTGGACTCCATTAAAACTCGGATGGTCTCCCGGTAGTTGGCGTTTACCCCTTCCTCGGCATCTACCCGGTCTTCGAGGGCGGCGATCCTCTCCCTCGCCTGACGTAGCTCTCGGCTCAGGCTCTCCTCCCACGAGGAAGACTCGCCCGCTAACTGCAGCGCCGAGGCTATTTCCTCGTGCTTCATGTTGGAGACGAGGGCGCAGTGCCGGAGGACCTTAGGAAAACAAAAGGAGGGGTTAAAAAGGTATACAATCCTGCAAACAAAAAGGCTTAATGAAAACCCGAATGGGAGGCGGATACTAACCTGCACGGCCTCTTGAGCTATGGCCGCGATTTTGGCCTTAAGGATCCCCCAGGGGATTCTGCCCCCAGCCGACCACTCCATCTCGGAAAGCAAGCTATCGGTGATAGAAAACCCCGAGGTCACCTCGTAGCGAAGATACCCCTCCTGCATGAAGATCGGGGAAGACGGAGCTCGGGACACCGTCCTCTTGCACCCCTTGAGGGGGGCCACGGTAGGGTCGGCCTCATCCGCCACATCCACAACCCGGGGTTCCTACTCCTGAGCATGTTTGCGGCTCTCCCCGTGGCTTGTCTCCTTATAAGTCGATGTCGTGCACCCCGTGTGTCCGCGGGGAGGTGGAATATTCAAAAACTATTTTTCAAAGCTCGCAACACCTCGAACTCCAGGATCGATGTTAAACCCTAGCTAACACAATACTGTATGAGGTTTAACTACTCGGTTAGAAGTTATACCTCACGATACCAAGTCCTTTGAGTCTTCATCGCTGTCCTCTACTCGTCGTCAGCTTCAAGGATCGGAACGGATCGCGGCTACCTCGACAGCCTCTTCGAGTCAAAGACGATTCACCCGAGAGTCTATAGTCCGAGCTCCTATCTAGAATCCGAGATAACTACGGCTTCTAGTTTGCTAAACTAGAAGTCCTAGGTTGTATAGAGTGAGATGATGGAGAGATTTGTCTCTTGGAACCCTAGGTTTCTCAACTCATGAGAGGTCTACGTTTGTGATGAAAAGTAGAGACTTGAGGAAATGAGAAAGGAGAAGTGAACCTTGGACTAGGCTTGGCTTCCCTCTTTTGATAGAATGAATAATATATGATATTTTATGAGATAAATATCACACTAGAATATCAATAACCCTTCACAAATATCTTGTGGTGACTCATGACCATGAGTCACCAAGTAGCCATGCTAGGTTCAATGCTCGAATCCACCTCATTTCCTTTACCCATTTTGTTTAATCCAAAAAGAATAAACCCTAATAGGTGTCCCCTCTTCTAGAAGCTTTCCCGAACAATTACGAGAACGCCCTTTATCCGTATATACATACCCGCATCTGCATTCCAAAGAACATGAATACAAAGAGACGAAACAATCCATCAATATAATACTAGGATCCGGCTTAATCCAAAGCCCACTAGTATGACCTGCCCGATCATCATACGAGCACAAGTGCACGTACGTGATCGAAGCCCTGCCATAAAACCATACGGCCTCTACACCTTTTTCCCAGTGCAGGGAAATCCTCTGTATGGGACTCTAAAGACTCGACACTACACTAGCAGTAGGTTTAACCACAATCCGCAAGCGGTACTAGCTGCACGTAACGGCTACCTAAGTATGTGTCGATAAGAAGGCCGATGAGCTAACTCATCCGAACTCCTATTGAGCCTGTATATGACAATTTCCATACAATCCGGTCTATTCGTCTGAGAGTATCGCATATTGGGCCTAAGGGGCGATTGTTGGAGTCGAAAATTACACCCCGGTTGACCAAGTCAAAGTCAAGGTCAACCCCAATCCAGGTGGGCCCAAGCCCAGATCAAGTGGGCCCATACCCGAGTCAAGCCGGAACATGAAGCGGCCGGCCTCCCCATGCAAATCATGTAAAAATAATTTTGATGTAATTTTTAAATGGGCATAAAGCCAAATTTTTGTAAGCCCATAGCTTACGTGCAAAAAGAAATAGCACATGAGACATGGGATGGGCAAAATGCCATTTTGTAAAGCCCAAGGGGCTATATGAAAATATGTAAGTCTATATAAGGCAACATGATGATGAATAAAAAATGACACTTTTTCATTCCCCGGAAAACTAGGGCTTGTGCCTCTTTCTCCTTCCTCAAGGTTCTAAAACCTTCTTCTTTCTTTTGAATTAAATCAAGAGTTTTACTCTTCTTTTTCCAAAACTAAATAGTTTTTCACCACAAAACCCACAAAGGGGAACCTGGATCTTCCATTAGATCTCAAAAAGGGGAGATTTTTAAATCTCACCCCTTTCTCTAAGATCCGGCCAAACGACAAGAAGAAGAAGAAGATCCATCTCCAGAAACCTCACTTTGGGAAATAACTAGGGCTCAAGGGGAGAAGCCCCTTCATCAGCTTCAAAATATCCTAGGAGTTTAACTCCTCATATATATATATATATATATATATATATATATATATATATATATATATATATATATATATATATATATATATAGAGAGAGAGAGAGAGAGAGAGAATAATAAGTGCTCCTTTCTGGGAGTATAACTCCCATTGCAGGGACCAAGTCCTTTTTGCCTCCCGAGCGCCCGCGTGCTGACAAGTGGGGCGCTAGCGCTCAAAGCGCTAGCGCCCTTGAGCTCAAAGCGCTAGCGTCCGAGCGCCCATGTGCTGACACGTAGGGCGCTAGAGCCCTTGTGCTCAAAGCACTAGCGCCCAAAGTGCTAGCGCCCGAGCGCCCACGTGCTGACACGTGGGGCGCTAGAGCTCTTGTGCTCAGAGCGCCAGCGCTCAAAGCGCTCGTGCTCTTGTGCTCAGAGCGCTAACGCTAGCGCTCTTGCGCTAAGAGCGCTAGCGCCCAAAGCGTTAGCGTCCATGTGCTGACACATGGGGCGCTAGCGCTCTTGCGCTCAGAGTGAGAGCGCCCAAACCGCTGGCGCTCTTGCGCCCACGTGCCTGGCACATGGAGCGCTAGCGCTCTTGCGCTCAAAGCGCTAGCATCCAAAGTACTGGCGCTTTGGATGCCATTTTCCTTTCTTCTTATATATATATATATATATATATATATATATATATATGTGTGTGTGTGTGTGTGTGTGTGTGTGTATGTATGTATGTATACATACACACCCACACATACTCTACAACACTGTCCCTCTAAAAAAAATCCGGGTAGCGGGACCCCCGTAAAAACTCTGTGGGGCCCCCGATAAATCCAAAACCCCTTTTTCAAAACACAACACTGCACGTTGAGTTCGCATGACCAGTTTAACCCATTAATCGGAGGTTCTCTCGCTCCAAAAGGCGAGGGTTAATTAACGGCAGCTTAGTCCGCTGTTGCCGGAGATTCAGATCCCCACAATCAATAAACCCCAGCCTACCCTAGGCAGGGGGAATCTGTAATGCGCCTGACAAGCGCGCGTGTATTCCCATCTCAATGGGGTGACGAAAAAAACCCTACAGATTCTGGCACGCCCGGTGGGATCTATCTCTCCTCCCATATTTCGGGTTAAACGTTCATGCGAACTCAATCAACATACATATCTATATTTATACTAAAATAATACTCTTTCATGCAGGTTTTCAAGCAATCACTTCTCAACGATGTCTCCAAAGATGAGCTCAGCTCTCAGCACGGCTCACATCTCCTACACGATGAAGATGGACGCCAGGACAGTCCTTCCGTCCAGTCTCGGGCAACAGTGGGAGGAGCCGCCGCTACCATTTCGCTTTATTCTGTTCGTGCCAGCTGATGTCGTCCCTGCTATTCAAGCCCCAGTGATGGATAAACCAGCCTCAAAGGGGAAAAGGCTGAATGTCATGGTCGCGAGGGCATCTCAGCCCAAGCGCAAGTCCGTTTCCGAACGACTCTCTATGGCCCCAGTTGGAGGCAAGGCCATCAACACCAACAAAGGTACAACGCGTCTCGAGCAAGCTCCGGTGGTGCCCCTAACAACTGTTCGATCGGGTGTCTTCTCTAAGCACCCCGCTAATCGACTCACAAAGGCTTCCCTGATAACGGATGCCCACCAAGCCTTCAAAATCGAGAAGCTGAGGCAGAAAAGGCTCGGGTATAGAGCCAACAAAAGGGCTAGGGCTCCTGCTAGGATGAACCTCATGAGGTTCGATGAATAGGGCTACCCTGCCAAAGATGAGGAAATGGCTGGATATGTGGTCCACACTGTCTACACGGTGGGCATGCACAGCAAGAGCAAGGATGGGGCCACCACATCTCAAATCCAATCTGGCTAGAATATGGTTACCGCTTCCCAAGAACAGCCACCTCCGCTGGATGATGAAAACCATCTCGACGAGGATGATAGGCAGAAAGACCCCTCGGTCCATGTAGAGTCAAGCTCAGACAGCGAAGAAGAGACGACTTTCCGCCCAGGACCATGGAGCAAGATGCTTCAAGAACTTCGAAAGCAGCTCAGAAACAAAGACAAGGAGATGACCAAACTCTACTCCAAAATTGACGACTTGACGAATGTCGTGATGCAGCTCACAGCCCGACTTGTCTCTCAGCCGCCCAATCAAGCGCAAGGCTCTACTCATGAACCGGAAAACGGTGTCCCAAGGCACCCGACGCCTATTCCCTCAAATCCAAAGGTGGGCGGACCGCATGAAAATCAGTCGCATCCTATCTCGGGAAATGTCTTGGCTACCGATGACAGTAGCCCGCTAACTCAAGATCAAATCATGGATTTGGTTGCCAACAAAATCAAAACCTTGGTAGCCGAAGCGCAAAAGATATCAGCAGTAGTGGAAGACCATATCCTGCTCAGTATGATCTGGTAGAATTTCCTAGCGGCTATGCCATCCCTAAATTCGGAAGATTCGATGGGACAGGAAATGTGAATCAGCACATCGCCCACTTTAAAGCCTCATGCGGGAATACTGGGCGCAATGACGCACTTCTCCTCCGCCAGTTCGTTAATAGCTTGGCCAATGTTGCTTTCGACTGGTACGCAAGCATACCGGATGGTTCCGTCACAACTTTCATCCAAATGGAGTGTCTGTTTCGGCAGAGGTTCATGAGCGTTAGCGATAAGATCACCATCGCCGATCTCGTAAGGACCAAGCCAAAGAACAACGAAAGCAGCACGGATTTTATAACCCGATGGCGCAATCTCTCCGTCAAATGCGAACCGCCGATAGAGCAGGACCAATCTGTCAGTCTCCTCGTCGGAAATCTCAGCAATTGGATGTCCTTGTTTCTATGCACCGCGGGTCTCAAAACATTCCAAGAGCTGACCAGGAAAGTCTAGATGTTGGAACGCTCAAAGCAGGAGTCCTCTAACTCCTAAAATAATAATAGGTCCTGGAGAAACCGAAAGGACGAAAATCGCAAAGGTGGAAATTCCGACGATGCTGAATCTTTCAATGCCTTGGCTAACCGAAATAAGCAAGGGTTGAGCGGGCCTAATGTCAACCAGCTTCGAAAGCCAATGTTCGGAGAGGGAGGAGAATCTCCACTAAAATAGAAGCTGGACAAGATCTATTCCTTCAGAAGGGACAAAATCCGTAAAATATTCAAAGACGCCCTGAGGAACGGTCTACAACTGCAAGAGTCAAAAAGACCGCAAGAAGCGAATATGACCGACGACCCAAAATACTGCCCCTATCATAGAGTGATAGGTCATTCCATTGAGGACTGCTTCGTCTTCAAAGATTGGGTCGAAAAGCAATACAAGGCAGGAGAGATAGAACTGTTCAAAGGCGTGTTAACAAACAATCAAGCCACAACCGCCAATTTTATACAAATGGAGACCGAAGTTCTTCACGAAACTGATTCTCTCAAACAACTGCCTTTCTCTAAAAACAATCGACCACCATGTCATTAAACTGGGAACAGTCGACCTCTAAGTCGTTAAACTAGGAATGTAAAAAAAATATATGTAAATAAACAAAAAAAATGTGTAAATAAAAGAAAAATAAAGAAAAACCGAAATGATAGGGCAACTCGCAATAAGAATCAGCGAGTAAAATAAAGATGAAAATAAAGCCGAAATGATGGGGCAACAGCGAATAAAAGCCGAAATGATAGAGCAATCGCGATCTTCACGATAAGAAAAGCTGAAATGATAAAGCAATTGCGGTAAAACAAAAAAAAAGGCGAATGATGAGTCGCTCCTGGTACCATATTTCAGTGCAGCGATGCAGACACCAACTAAAATCCGATTTTTCAAAATTTCCCCGGCCCTACGGTTGGTCTCCAAGTTGACTACCGTATACAATCCACGGGCTTAAATAATTCTCATCATACCCATGCCCCACCGCAATCAGCAGTCCAGCGGTTGGTCTCCGCCCTTCAAATTATACTCCATTGGGAAGACCCACTCATATATCCTCACGATATGTGAGGAGAAAATCCCCGCGTGAGTTCCTTACGACTCACAAAGGAAAAACACACTTGGGGGTCCTCACGACTCCTAAGGAGAAAATGCATATGCGGGATCCTTACGACTCGTAGGGAGAAAATGCTTTTATGGAACCCTCACGGCCCATAAAATTAAAAAGCCTTAGGTGATAGAGATCTAAACCTGTCTCCTAAGCCATCGCTTCCCAATAGCCAACGGCGAATGATGAGTCGCTCCTGGTACCATATTCCAGTGCAGCGATGCATACACCGGCCAAAATCCAAATCCTCAAGTGGCAAATGATGAGTCGCTCCTGGTACCATATTCCAGTGCAGCGATGCAGACGCCAACCAAATTCCAAATCCCAAATCGGCAAATGATGAGTCGCTCCTGGTACCATATTCCAGTGCAGCGATGCAGACGCCAACAAAGTCCCGAAATGTTTCCGACCCTACGGTCTGGATCATATATCCTGCAAAACTGTATACAATCCACGGGCGTAAAACAATCCCAATCTCTCCCAAGTCCTACCGGTAAGACCACATTCAAAGTCCCACCAAAAATAAATAAAATAAAATAAAAAAATGGTATGTCCACAAGCAAAATGGGCACGGATGAAAACCCGAAAGGGCTCCGTGAGTAAAAACAACAGGACTGCTGGCGAGTTTGTGAAAATTCGAAAGGGCGCAAACTCATGAAAAAGAGATGAAATGCACTTGCAAAGTCCTCTCGACTTTGTGAGGAGAAAATTCCCGCGTGAGATCCTTACGACTCACAAAGGAGCAACACACTTGGGAGTCCCCACGACTCCTAAGGAGAAAATACACCTACGGGATCCTTTCGACTCGTAGGAAGAAAATGCTTTTATGGGACCCTTACGGCCCGTAAAATTGAAAAGCCTTAGGTCATAGGGATTTAAACCTGTCTCCTAAGCCATCAATTTCCAAATCCTCCCGGTGCAAATGATGAGTTGCTCCTGGCATTATTCCAGTGCAGCAATGCAGATGCCGACAAAATACCAATCCCAAAATCCTCTCAAAGACAGATGATGATTCGCTCCTGGTACCATATTCCAGTATAGCGATGCTGATGTCAACCCAAATCACAATCAACAGGTCAACTTCAACTCCGACACCGCAGAAAGCCGAGCAAGTCAGAATCCAATCTCGACACCACAAGAAGCGAAGCAAGTCAAGTTCACCCCTGACACTGCAGGAAGAAGAGCAAGTCAAATAGAGCGTCGACCGTCCATGTCGCAAAAAAGGCACTGCAGGATTCCCATAAATCGGGAACCAAATCGCTCCGTATCAGGGCATCGACCGTCCATGTTGCAAAAAGGGCAGTGCAGGCTTCCTACAAAGCTGGAACCAGATCACTCCGGGCAGGGAAAAGTCTACCACGGACACTCCGTCTCGAAGACGCGTCAAGCGTCAACCGTCCATGTCGCAAAAAGGGCAGTTCAGGCTGTAAGTCCATGCTACGTCTCCCGGTACTTTCGGGCATGCGGAATTTGACGAAAAACAATTTTCTTAGAGGTGGTAACATGGACTCAAAACCGGATCTTTGTTAAACATCTAACTAACAACCTAACTACGAGTTGCTAACTACTCGGTTAGGGGGTTATACCTTTCTTTTTTTCGAACTCCTTCGTCTTCAAGCTTCGATGGTCGTCCGAATCGGCTTCTCCCCGTCGTCTCCTTGCGCCGAAGATAGATCCACCTGAAAGCTTCAACCTTTGGCTCCTTCTTCGAACTTTGAAGAAACTAGTTCACTCGGTTTGCTAAACCTTGTGAACTAGAGTGAGCAGAGAAGAGTTTGTATGGGATTTTATCTATGGTTCTTGGTTCTCAACTCATGAGACAAGTGAACCATAGAATCAAGAGAGGGAGAGCAAGAGGAGGAAGATGAGAGCTCAAGAAGAAGAGAGAGAATGAGCATGAAAGAATGAGAAAAGACTTTTCTCATTTGGCTCTCATAATCCAAAACCATCATCACAAAAATAATAATCAAGTATTGTGTAAAATGGTTCAAGTCAAAATGGCTAAATCATTTCATGCACTCATTTCTCATAAAAGAAACAAGCAAGTAAAAAGTCTTTGCCATGAAATGATAGCCATAGTCATCATGATGGTCAACTAGTCCAACCTAGTCAACAAAGTCAACAAGTCAACAAAGTCAACCCCTCAACAACCATGTCACCACAATACTTAATTAATATAATTGTTAATCACATATCATATTCTCATTAGGGTTGACCAAAAAGTCAATAGTCAACAGTCAACGGTCAACAACCCTAATGAGAATCCTCTGCCTCTGTCTCTCCGTCAACTGTGCATACACACCCGCACCCGCGTTCCGAGGAACACAAATACTAACTGGATAAATCCAATCCCAAAACGTACACTAGGATCTGGCTTAAACCAAAGCCCGCTAGTGATAACTGTCCGGACACTGTACGTGCATAAGTGCACGGATGTGACCGAACCCTGTCGCAAAACCATGCGACCTGCCGCAAAACCATGCGACCTCTACTCTTTTGCCTAAAGGCGAATAGCTTTCTGTGTGGGACTCTAAAGACTCGACACTACGCTGGCAGTGGGTTTAACCACAGATCGCAAGCGGCACTAGCTGTGCGTAACGGTCCCTAGGTAGATGCCGACAAGAAGACTGACGAGGCGAAACCCATCTGAACTCCTACTGAGCCTGAATGTGACATTCTTCGTACAGTCCGGTCTGTTCGTCTGATACATCGCATGGCGGGCCTAGGGGGCGGTAAACGTCAGTCCCCCAATAGCGGTACAAGTCGTGTCGGAGTGAAGCCCAAAACACCCTGAGATAACACTGGAAGCCTACCAGTATATCTCGTTTGCCCTGGCCAGGGACTACTCGTGTAATGTCTCTCCTAGACACAGCGCGATGTCAACCCCCAATACCGGGAGAGACGAATCCTGTCTAACCGTCACTGCCTCCAAGTGCTTCGGGACTGCACCCAACTACCACCTGTTTGCACGACTCCTTTGAGCCGTGGTAGGGTAGTAATCAAAGTACAGTGGGAACACACTCGAGGCGAAGTGACAGTGTCAAGTCAGCGGACTAAGCTGTACTCATGTCACCTGGGAACTGATAACTGACGATAGGCATAATACCAACTAGTCAGTTCCCGACGAGTCCTGTCCAGTGTACTCGTAACCCAACGAGCACCCGCATACTATCTCAAGTACGACATACCGACGGCTGTGGGACAGACCGTCTCCCACACTGGGATGAGAAGCGCATGCGCTAGTCTACTCCGGAGTATCGATACCCTGTCTCGATAGTCCTGCGACCAGGGACCTGCATAAGGATGTGCTTATAGATTACCCAGCCCCACTAGTGTGACTGCCATCACAACGCTGGTAATCAAGCAAAGATCCTAAGGGCTCCACTAATGTGTATAGGCGATATACTAAAATAAACACATGTACACATTGAAGTAGAAACAAACCAAGTAGCATACTACTATTTTAAGCAAGATTGTATATACAAGGTGAATATCCCAAGCTTCCATTAAGTAATATACAAACTAGTATGATACAGTAATGGCCTCTAGGGCATATACACTAACACAGGCTTCCCACAAATCAGGAACCAAAATCGCTCCGGATTAGAGCGTCGACCGTCCATGTCGCAAAAAGGGCAGTGCAGGCTTCCTACAAAGCGGAAACCAAATCGCTCCAGATCAGAGCGTCGACCGTCCATGTCGCAAAAAGGGCAGTTTAGGCTTCCCACAAATCGAGAACCAAATCGCTCCGGATCATAGCGTCGACCGTCTATGTCGCAAAAAGGACAGTGCAAGCTTCCTAAAAAGCAGGAACCAGATCACTCCGGGCCAGGGAAATGTCTACCACGGACACTCCATCTCGGAGACGCGTCAAGCATCGACCGTCCATGTCGCAAAAAGGGCAGTGCATGCTTCCTACAAAGCAGGAACCAAATCGATCCGGATCAGAGTATCGACCGTCCATGTCGTAAAAAGAGCAGTGCAGGTTTCCTACAAACCAGGAACCAGATCACTCCGGGCCAGGGAAAAGTCTACCACGGACACTTCGTCTCGGAGACGCGTTAAGCGTCGACCGTCCATGTCGCAAAAAGGACAGTGCAGGCTTCCCACAAATCGGGAACCAAATCGCTCCGAATCATAGCGTCGACCGTCCATGTCGCAAAAAGGGCAGTGCAGGCTTCCCACAAATCGACAACCAAATCGCTCCAGACCAGAGCGTCAACCGTCCATGTCGCAAAAAGGGCAGTGCAGGATTCCTACAAAGCAGGAACCAGATCAATTCGGGACAGGAAAACGTCAACCACGAACACTCCGTCTCAGAGACGCGTCAAGCGTCTACCATCCATGTCGCAAAAAGGGCAGTGCAGACTTCCCACAAATCGGGAACCAAATCGCTCCGGACCAGAGCGTCGACCGTCCATGTTGCAAAAAGGGCAGTGCAGGCTTCCTACAAAGCAGGAACCAGATCACTCCGGGCCAGGGAACGTCTACCCCGGACACTCCGTCTCGGAGACGCGTCAAGCGTCGACCGTCCATGTCGCAAAAAGTGCAGTACAGGCTTCCTACAAAGCGGGAACCAAATCGCTCTGGATCAGAGTGTCGACCGTCCATGTCGCAAAAAGGGCAGTGCAGGCTTCCTACAAAGTGGGAACCAAATCACTCCGGGCCAGGGAAACGTCTACCACAGACACTCCGTCTCGGAGACGCGTCAAGCGTCGACCGTCCATGTCGTAAAAAGGGCAGTGCATCCCAAAAAGGGGGAACCAAAGCAAGTCGCCTCCACGTGCAAGAAGATCCATCAATTTCATGCACACAACCAAATATGTGGTGTGCATTTATTGATGGGGGAACTTTGTTGGGGTCGAAAATTGGACCCCGGTTGACCAAGTCAAAGTCAATGTCAACCCCAAGCCAGGTGGACCCAAGCCCAGATCAAGAGGGCCCATGCCCGAGTCGAGCCAGAACATGAAGCGGCCGGCCTCCCAATGCAAATCATGTAAAAAATAATTTTGATGTAATTTTTAAATGGGCATAAAGCCAAATTTTTGTAAGCCCATGGCTTATGTGCAAAAAGAAATAGCACATGAGATATGGGATGGGCAAAATACCATTTTGTAAAGCCTAAGGGGCTATATGAAAATATGTAAGCCTATATAAGGCAACATGATGATGAATAAAAAAGGAAACTTTTTCATTCCCCGGAAAACTAGGGCTTGTGCCTCTTTCTCCTTCCTCAAGGTTCTAAAACCTTCTTCTTTCTTTTGAATTAAATCAAGAGTTTTATTCTTCCTTTTCCAAAACTAAATAGTTTTTCACCACAAAACCCACAAAGGGGAATTTGGATCTGCCATTAGATCTCAAAAAGGGGAGATTTTTAAATCTCACCCCTTTCTCCAAGATCTGGCCAAACGACAGGAAGAAGAAGGAGACCCATATCCAGAAACCCCACTTTGGGAAAGAACTAGGGCTCAAGGGGAGAAGCCCCTTCATCAGCTTCAAAATATCCTAGGAGTTTAACTCCTCATATATATATACAGAATAATAAGTGCTCCTTTCTGGGAGTACAACTCCCATTGCAGAGACCAAGTCCCTTTTGCCTCCCGAGTGCCCGCGTGCTGACACGTGGGGTGCTAGCGCTCAAAGCGCTAGCGCCCTTGCGCTCAAGGCGCTAGCTCCCGAGCGTCCACGTGCTGACACGTAGGTCGCTAGCACTCTTACACTCAGAGCGCTAGCGTCCAAAGCGCTAGCGCTCTTGCGCTCAGAGCGCTAGCACCCGAGAGACCACGTGCTGACACGTGGGGCGGTAGCACCTGAGCGCCCACGTGCTGACACGTGGGGCGCTAGCGCTCTTGCGCTCAGAGTGCTAGCGCCCAAAGCGCTAGCGCTCTTGTGCTCAGAGTGCTAGCGCCCAAAGCGTTATTTTTTAAAAAAATGTTTGTTTTTGGAGTTTTTTTAAAATTGTTTGTTTTTGAAAGAATACGGAATTATGGGACTAAAGTTTATACAAGCACAATCACAATTACACTATGCACAAACACACCTAGAGCTAGGGTCACCTAGGTCAGCTAGACAGCTCTTAACTGTTCCAAAGGGCTAGAAGTAGGACCTCAAACCGCCTCTTCACCGCCAATTGCGGCCAAGTAAGTGCTAGGTGAGTAGGAGGCTCTCCACTACAAGTAGTGGTCCTAATTAAGTAACCACTCACCTTAGACACACTTGCCTAGACACCGCAAAGTCAGGTTAGGATCAACGGCCGATGCCTACAACTAGTCCTCTGTCCTAAATGAGCGCGACAGGTCCTTATAGGCTTGGTCTAGATATTTTTTATTAGCTCAAGCTAATGCGTATGCAATTAGTGATTTGTGGGGTCTTAGGAAGGGTGATGAAATCCCCACCCAATCTGAATTGGTGTTATAGCCCCTTAATGTCCGTATTAATATATGCAAAGCGGTAAAAAAACAAAATCTAAAACAACAAAAATTTAATTGGCGGTTGTGCAATTCTGTGTAAAGATACCTGCAGAAAATACAGTATAGTGGAATTCAGAAAAGGAACTAGAGAAAAGAGAAAGGGCGGAAAAAATTTGGCTCTGAAGCCACAAGAGGACCGCGGAACCGCCGTGCAAGCCACACTTAGACCGCGGTTCCGCGGTCAAATTGATGAGTTGGGGCTTGAAACCTTGGTCAATACACGTGCCCTTCTCTGTACACCCTAATAAAAACCTCTGTTTCTTGATTGGATTACTGTACTTTCTCCAGATTAGCCTGCACACTTGCACACAAAAATTATCAAAAATAACAAAAAGATTTTATTTTATATTTATATTTATAATTTTATATGTATACAAAAAGAATATTAACCCGAATAACAAGAAAGAAAATACGTTACCGTCTCCCCGGCAACGGCGCCATTTGATCGCACGCTTTTGGCGTGTCGGAGTTCAAAGTTCTAAAGTTATAACCGCGATCAGGACGGTGTCGCTATGCAGCTAGCCGGTTGAGCACGGGTCGATCCACAGGGAAATGGTTGTATGTCCGTTCGAGTTTTAGACGAGTCAATAAAGAATGTGTATATGTTTGTTCAGTTCTATCATAAGTGTTCGTATTTATGTTCAAGTAAGCTTGTTAAGGTTAAGATTGGTTAGTAGAGTTAGGATTAGTCTTGTACTTATCTTTTGCCATTCTTAAAACGATGTTGGGATAATCAAAAGTAGCGAGGATTAGGAGGACATAGGAATGGGATTTGCGAGTTTAAGCAAGCTTTCCAACGCAAAATCCATTCCTAGTGCCCCTTGTCCGTCCGCTAAATACGCTTATTTCCAACTCTCGGCCAAACACCCGCAACCATGTATCCAATTAAGTCACAACTACGTGTCACGTTGTAGTGCGCTTAAAGGACTTCTCGACTTAGGTCGCGGCTATATGTTACGTATAGCATGCCTAAGTGAGGGGGTTGCGTTTGTTTGGTCGGTGTTCGTTTCAAGATGTTTGGCGAAAAAAAGCACAAGGGATTTCTCCGTCCCTCATACCACCTTCCTTAGTCTTAACAAGTGGGAAATTATTCACACATTATAAAAGAAAACAAAACAAAACAAGAAGGAAGAAAAGAGAGAAAAGGAAAATACGGTTTTACAAGTGAAGCAAGCTAACTCTTGGGTCCTCACCTTAGCAAGGAACTCCGTCAAGTATCATCGCTTGAAAATACGGATAAAAAAAGAAAAGAAAAGAGAACAAGAAAAGAAAAGAGAACAAGAAAAGAAATAACAACAACTAGTTAACAACAAATAATAAAGTTACACTAGAAATTAAATTACAATGCAATGAAATAAAAATACAAGATAAGAAAAATAACCCTCATCTTCATTTCATCATCCACTCAATGCTCTCACTACATTTTAATGGAGGAAGACATGAAGAAGAAGAAGAAGAAGCTAAACTAAATCCTAACAAAAAGAGATGGAAAAAGAAGACATGAAGAAGACCCTTGGCTTGGCACAAAACTGGGCTATTTATAGGCTGCGTGTTGAAACCCTAGGGCAACATCCTGGCCCTAAATGTAATCCGCCGCGGTTTTGTGGAATTGGGATCTCGGATTTTCTGTGTTTCCTTATGTTGCTATCTTATGATGTTCTACACGTCCCAAATTGCAAAATGCCTTCACAATTTCTTCAAATCTGCACAGTCCAAACATAGCTTCACTTTTGATTGATTTGACCTTTCTCCCTCGAGCTCCGCGCACCCATTGATTCTTGTGCTGCCTCCCTCGTGCTTTGTGCTGCCCCTCTCGTGCTTTGTGCTTGTCCGAGACACGAATGACCACTGTCATTTGTCTTGTCTCTGGAACTGGTACGCAGTACTAGACGGATACGGATGATCGGAACCCGGCTTTTATCTGCTGGCAACAGATGTTCTGGATTTTGGCGTAACTGTGGAGATTTTGTATCATTTGCGTTATTTTGGACTAGGAACCTGTAGACTGTAAATATATAGCAAACACGGATTAAAAGCACCTACGTATAAACAAACGAGCATAAGAATGGACGGTATTAAATGTAATATTCTAGTGTGAACAAATACCCCCAAACTTAACTTTTGCTCATCCCGAGCAAAACCAATTATTCACAAAAAATTCTAACCTCACTTTCGCAGGGAACGCGATTGCACTGAGTTTGTGCAACAAGCCGTTAAACCTCTAGGTGTCCCTAGTAGGAGGAGTGTTGTCTCCTGAGGGTTTTCAGCGGATTACACCCACAAAATCCCGTCAAGCTAGTGTCATAAGTTAACATCGATTATACTCCTACAGTTCAGTATTTACGTTAGAAATTCTATCATCCTAAGTTAGAAACATCCAACCCATATGTTTCACACCTCCTATCTATTTAACCCCAGATCTTATACGTTCCAAAAAAGTTTAGAAAGATACTTATATCTCCTGAGTTTTTCTTCTAAAAGTGTGGTCATAAATCAAGGATTTTTATCAACTTTACAGAAAACATAAGTCTTATTCTTCATTTCTATCTTTTATCCAAACATCGATTGTATACCCCTACGTGTGTGTAAATTTGCACCCCTACACTCTAGAATTCAATTCAAGCTATAATACCCTTGCCCTAATACCTAATACTACTTCTTTTCATTTAATGATGGACGGTTTTGCTCACACACCTTTCATGCGACTATCAATGCTTCTTGAGGCACTAACGGCCGATTACTGAATGTGTGAGCTTAAAGCGTAAATAGCAGTCTCCAGGTCTTGACTTTATTTTTTTTTCTTTTTCTTTTCAAGACCGGATATATTTTTCACTGATGCTCTTTTTTTGGTGTTTAGCTTTAAATACCATTTTTTCTTTCATGCTAGGCTTTCAGGCAAGAGTATTTCTAGGTATCCTCTACTATCCCAAGTTTCAAGGTGCGTGCATGTGCAGTTTGTAGGGTATATACTTTCTAAATTTGGATTCAAGAATAGAAACTATTTTTCAGACTTATCCTTCAGTAAGATATCAATACTTTCCTTTCATCTTGACTTAACTCAAGAACTGAACTCAAGATTACCTATTTCTCAAAAAAAAAACTATAAGGACGCATAATCACCAAGTTTAAACAGAATGATGATTATCTTTAGGGTTTTCAATTCCTAAACCTAGAATTTAGTTATTTCTAATATATCAACTAAACTTTCGGAATAAAAAACTAAGTTACCCTATTAGTTAACTTGACGACAAAGTTTTTATATTTTGGAAATTTTTCGATTTTTATGGATTTTTTAATATGGTATGCAAATGGAGAATATACAAATGAATGCGAAGGAAGAAATCTTACCGACCCCCCCAAAACTTAAACTTGACAGTGCCCTCACTGTCAGGCTACACCAAGAGGGTCAAAATTGTCGGTGCCTCCCTAAAAACAAATTATATACAAAACAAAAAGGAAAACAAAAAATATATACAAAAAAGGTCCCCCCAAACTTAAGTAAAACAGTGTTTCCACTGTTAAGCATTGAAGTTCAGGATCAGGGGGAAAAGAGAATAGTATCAATCTATACAAGGCCTTACACAGGCCAAAAGTTAACACCAACCATTCAAAGATTTTATCGTTATAAAGCGACGGTTGGTGAAAGAATGGAGTGTAGAGAAAAGAAATAAGAAACACGCGAGACCGTGTGGAGATAGAAGTGGCATCCGGTCTCAGTGGAAGAGAAGAATGGCGAATCGGAGAAAGAAGTGGCATACGAACTTGAGGGTGGAAATGGAGCGAATAAATTAGCACAATTTGTGATGACCGATGTGTAAAAAGCGATTGTGCTAATCTATCAACCCATCGAGAAATGGGGTCAAATCCCTCAAGATTCGTGAGAAGCCATGGGTATGCCGAACTTGGTAAACCAGACATAAGAAATGAAAATGATACGGTTTCTTGCAAGGTCGGAACGATGGAAAGGATGGAGGTAGGTGATTGAGGAAGGTTATCGGTTAAAGGTTCAGGAGGGTGTACGCAGTCAATGAAAGGGATAGGATGAATTGGAAAATCCGACTCATCAATTACAACTGGTTTATCCTCAAAGCTTTCCTCAAAAGTCTCCTCAAAAATTATTTCATCCATGCAAATTTCATTAAAATCTAGACGCATATGGAGTTCGGAAAAAACAGTTAATGACTCGGGATGATGAATTGGGGAGAGAAACTCAGCCAAATTTATGGGTTCATCATCCAAAATATTTCCGGCGTCAATATCCTCAATCAAGTGAAAATCAATATTCTCAGACACCTCATCAAGAGCATGGATTTCAATCAATTTAGGTTCTAAGATGGAGATGTGGAGGTCAAAAGGGTTGGGTGCGGTTTCACTCGAAAGGGACCCTTCACAATCGGGCAAATCAAACACTACAAAGTCACACAACTCATTATCTGTTCTATCTTTAATCAATGAATCGTTTGGAACACTAGATAGACATTCAAAACCGGAGTTGTGGGATTCAAGTTGAAACAGGTAGGCTTGATTCGGAAGGAGGTACATCTCACTCTCTCTACTCAAATTCTCAACCTGTCCTACCGCCTCTTCATACATTGGAAAATTTGGAGCTAGTTGAAAACTGGCTACCGGGTCACTAGGTTGTATGAGGGCGGCCATGGACGCATTCAAATCCATCATCTGTTGGTACGACGCTACCCGAAAATCTTCCAACGACTGTTCCAGACTAGACATAGATTGTGAAGGGGTTTCAGTAAAAGATTCGAAGTTGTTTTGGTACTGGAAACTCCTAAGTGACGGTTCAGAAGCAATGTCTAGGGAAGGTGTAAAAGTCGGGTAGGACTGGTAGGAATTGAATGGCTGGACAGGGGTAGGATCAACATTTGGATACGAAGGTGAATGGAATTGTTGATCCCAAGAATTTGAAGTGGTGAAAGGAGTGAAAGATCGGCTACGGGATTGTTCAATATGTTCAGCAAGAGACATAGGTCTTGTGGTTACAACTGGACTTTCAAAAGGGGTATCAACGCAAGAAGGGGTGAATATTTGAAATGGTTGATACAAAGTGGATTGTGGGGTCCAGTTGTTCGTCCTAGACGCGTCTATCCGATCTTTCAAAGAGATTTTGGGCATGGAGGGATCGTTCGACGTTCGGCCAAAGCAAGAACCGTAGGAAGTTATTTCTGGTCGTGGGTACCAAAATTCGGCAAGAGTTTTTCTAGGTGGAGTACCCATGAAGAGAAGAAAAGGAGGGGAAAAAGAATGTGGATATATATATATATATATATATATATATATATATATATATATATATATATATTTATATATATTTTTTTTATTTTTATATATATTTTTTTATTTTTTTAAAAAAAATGTTTGATTTTGGAGTTTTTTTTAAAAATTGTTTGTTTTTGAAAGAATACGGAATTATGGGACTAAAGTTTATACAAGCGCAATCACAATCACACTATGCATAAACACACCTAGAGCTAGGGTCACCTAGGTCAGCTAGACAGCTCCTAACTGTTCCAAAGGGCTAGAAGTAGGACCTCAAACCGCCTCTTCACCGCCAATTGCGGCCAGGTAAGTGCCAGGTGAGTGTGAGGCTCTCCACTATAAGTAGTGGCCCTAATTAAGTAACCATTCGCCTTAGACACACTTGCCTAAACACCGCAAAGTCAGGTTAGGATCAACGGCCGATGCCTACAACTAGTCCTCTGTCCTAAATGAGCACGACAGGTCCTTATAGGTTTGGTCTAGATATTTTTTATTAGCTCAAGCTAATGCGTATGCAATTAGTGATTTGTGGGGTCTTAGGAAGGGTGATGAAATCCCCACCTAATCTGAATTGGTGTTATAGCCCCTTAATGTCCGTATTAATATATGCAAAGCGATAAACAAACAAAATCTAAAACAACAAAAATTTATTTGGCGGCTGTACAATTTTGTGCAAAGATACCTGCAGAAAATACAGTATAGTCAGAGAGGGAACTAGAGGAAAGAGAAAGGGCAGAAAAAATTTGGCTCTGAAGCAACAAGAGGACCGTGGAACCGCCGCGCAAGCCACACTTTGACCGCGGTTCCGCGGTCAAATTGATGAGTTGGGGCTTGAAACCTTGGTCAATACACGTGCCCTTCTCTGTTCACCCTAATAAAAACCTCTGTTTCTTGATTGGATTACTGTACTTTCTCCAGATTAGCCTGCACACTTGCACACAAAAATTATCAAAAATAACAAAAAGATTTTATTTTATATTTATATGTATAATTTTATATATATACAAAAAGAATATTAACCCGAATAACAAGAAAGAAAATACGTTACCGTCTCTCCGGCAACGGCGCCATTTGATCGCACGCTTTTGGCGTGTCGGAGTTCAAAGTTCTAAAGTTATAACCGTGATCAGGACGATGTCGCTATGCAGCTAGCCGGTTGAGCACGGGTCGATCCACAGGGAGATGGTTGTATGTCCGTTCGAGTTTTAGACGAGTCAATAAAGAATGTGTATATGTTTGTTCAGTTCTATCCTAAGTGTTCGTATTTATGCTCAAGTAAGCTTGTTAAGGTTAAGATTGGTAAGTAGAGTTAGGATTAGTCTTGTACTTATCTTTTGCCATTCTTAAAACGATGTTGGGATAATCGAAAGTAGCGGGGATTAGGAGAACATAGGAATGGGATTTGTGATTTTAAGCAAGCTTTCCAACGCTAAATCCATTCCTAGTGCCCCTTGTCCGTCCGCTAAATACGCTTATTTCCAACCCTCGGCCAAACACCCGCAACCATGTATCCAATTAAGTCACAACTACATGTCACGTTGTAGTGCGCTTAAAGGACTTCTCGACTTAGGTCGCGGCTATATGTTACGTATAGCGCGCCTAAGTGAGGGGGTTGCGTTTGTTTGGTCGGGGTTCGTTTCAAGATGTTTGGCGAAGAGAAGCACAAGGGATTTCTCCGTCCCTCATACCACCTTCCTTAGCCTTAACAAGTGGGAAATTATTCACACATTATAAAAGAAAACAAAACAAAACAAGATGGAAGAAAAGAGAGAAAAGGAAAATACAGTTTTACAAGTGAAGCAAGCTAACTCTTGGGTTCTCACCTTAGCAAGGAACTCCGTCAAGTACCATCGCTTGAAATACGGATAAAAGAAGAAAAGAAAAGAGAACAAGAAAAGAAATAACAACAACTAGTTAACAACAAATAATAAAGTTACACTAGAAATTAAATTACAATGCAATGAAATAAAAATACAAGATAAGAAAAATAACCCTCATCTTCATTTCATCATCCACTCAATACTCTCACTACATTTTAATGGAGGAAGACATGAAGAAGAAGAAGAAGCTAAACTAAATCCTAACAATAAGAGATGGAAAAAGAAGACATGAAGAAGACCCTTGGCTTGGTACATAACTGGGTTATTTATAGGCTGCGTGCTGAAACCCTAGGGTAACATTCTGGCCCTAAATGTAATGACCCAACTACCCCTAAAATTTGGTCATATGATGACACGAAACCGCGGCAGATCCGCCGCGAAAACCCACATTTAGCGGTGGTTCCGCCGCGGTTTTGTGGAATTGGGATCTCAGATTTTCTGGGTTTCCTTGTGTTGCTATCTTATGATGTTCTACATGTCCCAAATTGCAAAATGCCTTCACAATTTCTTCAGATCTGCACAGTCCAAACATAGCTTTACTTTTGATTGATTTGACATTTCTCTCTCGAGCTCCGCGCACCCATTGATTCTTGTGCTGCCTTCCTCGTGCTTTATGCTGCCCCTCTCGTGCTTTGTGCTTGTCCGAGACATGAATGACCACTGTCATTTGTCTTGTCTCTGGAACTGGTACGCAGCACTGGACGGATACAGTGATCGGAACCCGGCTTTTATCTGCTGGCAACAGATGTTCTGGATTTTGGCGTAACAGTGGAGATTTTGTATCATTTGCGTTATTTTGGACTAGGAACCTGTAGACTGTAAATATGTAGCAAACACGGATTAAAAGCACCTACCTATAACAAACGAGCATAAGAATGGGCGGTATTAATTGTAATATTCTAGTATGAACACTCTACCAATATGTATAAGTGATATGCTAAGAAAACACATGCACATATTGAGGTAGAAACAAACCAGGTAGCATACCACCATTTCGAGCAAGACTGTTACTATATCCGTGTATATCCCAAGCTCCCATAAGTAATATACAATCCAGTATAATACAATAATGGCCTCTAGGGCATATATCACTAACACTCCTGAGCCCGGGGAGTAGTGGAACGCCTAGCCGAAGCGGCCGCCAATGGGGCCGGGCTCGCAGCGGGGCGTGACGGGCCGGCGCCTCCGGCCTTCTTCCCTTTCTTCTCGGCCATGGCAGCTCGAAATTTAGATCGGTCCATCGGTTCTGCAAAGAAGCGAAAATACAAAGGGGGTTAGCAATGCCAGAGAACACAAGTCTAACAAGTCGCCTAAGCTCCTAACTTACCCGCAAACTGAGCGGGGCTGAGCCTGGCCCAACTGAGAGCCTGCTCGGATAGCAACACATCGGCCCGATGGATGGGCTCTCATGCCGACACCGCCATCGCATCGGGATCGAACGACCGCCTTACCCACGGGCAGTTGGCCCTCTGCTACTGGACAGGCACAGGCTAATCCTCACCCTCGGGTGGCCCGACAAACAAGAACTTCTCTTTCCATTCATGAATGGAAAAAGGTACTGCTACAACCCCCGACCCAGCCGTCCCTTCTCTGTGTTTTCTAAAAGAAACGTATACCCAGCTAGGCTCGTCCCTACGAGTACCGGGGTGATTTTTGTAGCAGAGGGAAGAAAAGAGAAGGTTTAGGCTGAAAGGGATCTTCTGCAGTCTCAACCAGACCAGGAACCCGAGAAGAATCCTCCACGAGTTCGACACTAGCTGGCCCAGGGCTAATTGAAAGAAACGCAGTGCATCACTCATCTCGGGTGAGAAGGGCAGATGCATTCTGGCCCAAAAGACTTCCAAGTACAAGGCAATCTCCTTTCCCCGTACCTGATCTGCCCCCTCTCCCTCTCTGGATAAGCGCAGCGAGTAGCCGGGAGGAATGTGGAAGCGAGCCCGGATTTTAGTGAGCTCGTCCACATGTCTTAGGAGGGAAGGCGCGTCACGGATGCTCTTGACATTTGCTTTGGGGACTGTCCCCGCCGCGCGACCCCGGGGGGAAGGACTAACCCTAGCTCCCTGGAGGGATTCCGACTCGGACGAGGAAGAAGAAGAGGCAGAGGAAGAAGCGGAAGAAGACTCCCTTGACTCTACCTCTACTATCTCAACAGACTCCCCAGAGGAAGACATCTAACCTGAGCAAAGGAAGGAGACGTCCGAGGAAAAAACGCAAGAAATCGACCTAAAGAGAAGAGCGCCGAGCTAACACACACAACGATGAGGAAATTATGGCGAAGTGTGGACCCTGAGAGGGTCCCACCTCTGTTTATAGCATTCAGCAAGCGCATTCAACGGCGCCGATCGATTCTCGCCAAAACAGACGCTTCGTGTTCGACAGCCATCAACTTTCCATGTGTCACAAGAGCATTGGACGCGTCCCTTCACGCGCTAAGGACACCGGTAGCCCGTCATGTCAGCCAACCAGCGTCGGACACGTGGCCTGGCGTCTCAACGGACGTACGATTGAATCGGCGCTTCCCCTTTTATGCACGATCTCTTCTCTGATCCGTTAACGTCATCAAAAAATACGACTAACGGCCCGGGAATCCGCGCCGACGATGTCTTCAAATAAGAATTTAACTCGGGTAACCGATCAGACCACTCTCGACCCGACCCATAAATAGGTCGGGACGAGAGTGGGGGGCTAATGATGATGCTCAATACTGAGAACTCCCCAGATCATGACACGTGGCAGATGACGTGTCCCACGGCTTACGAGAAAGGAGTAAGAACGGTACGTTGAAGGCATGCTCCGGGCCTTCCTCCCGGGGATGTTCCCGACCCTCGGTGGCCTTCCAGACCACTCCTATGCTCGTCTTAAAAATAACCATTGGCTCGCCTCCGAGCCCTCCTGCACGCTGAGCTTCCTCAGCTCTCCCAGCTCGCCCCGAGCTATCACAGAACCAAGCTTGTTCGGCCTCCCGCTCGCCTCTGAGCCTCCCGCCGAGCCTCCCGCCGAGCTCAGCTTCCTCGGTCTCATCGACCGACCCAGAGCGCAGATCATCAACGTCTCGGACATGGCCCCGCGAATCTCGCCATACACGAGATATCCGCCGCCCCACGATCCCGCATCCCACGCCATCGCATTCCCCTGTTAACGGACGTATCTCGCCATTAATGGAGGATCCCGCCATTTGCACAGACGCGGCTCCAAGGGCGTAACGGCCGGCATAAATCTCGCGTCCGCTAGCCCATGGCTGCCACTATATAAACCCCCTCTCAAACGACTCAGATAAGGCAATTATTACCCAATAGGCCGCTACTCTGCCCAAATACTATGACTAACTTGATCGTCGGAGGATCCACGTGGTACAACCACCCTGGGACTTCCTTGTAGGTAGCTCGGCTTCATTCCTAATCAAGCCTACTGAGATTCACACGCTTCAAGAGGCAACCCTCAAACCCAATCTCAGCCATCTATCAACTCTCGCTACAGAACAACGAAAGACAACATCTGAAGGAGATCCAGACCTCCATCAAATAGACTGCAATATGATATATCGCAAATAAAATTCAAACGGTAGACCTCTTACTAAGCCTCTTACTAAGCTGCAAAGAAGCCTATTGACCACTAATTTGTTAATAATAGCTATAGTGTCACTCGCTAAGATGGGCTGATTGGTGTATATATTTGCAGCTTACAACTTGAAAGTGGATAGAATTTCACTACCGATCGATAGTTATAATTGTAAATTGCTGCTTCAAACACTAAATTCCTATAAAAAAAACAATAATAATAGAAAAAATCCCAACTGTTTTCCCAATTATGAGAGCCAAATAAATCACCACCCTGTTTCTTATTCAAAGAAATAATAAATATGAATGATTTTAAGAGTGTGTGCATAAAATGCCTTAAGTAATTAACTGGTATTTACACGCGCGATGTACATATGTATTAAAATTAAGATTTAATACGGATGTATTCATTTTCTTAACAACAAGTATCTAAAATAAATCTATTGTCTTAACGAAATGTCTCTAAAATCTTTTCAAATCTTTTGTCAAGGATATTGAAATATATCCGCGTATATTGCATGCGTGGAAAGTCGGTGACGTGGATTAAAATGACATGTGGTATACAATAGTTGTTTGTTTGAATTGACATGCGGCACTCAATGGATGTTTGTTTGTGACGGTTGGAATCTAAAATTGATGACACCAAGAGTTGTAGTTATAATCGTAAAGAAGAGATAGAGATAACAAATATCAAGAGGTTATTAATAATAATTATTAATTTATGACATTTAGCAAATATCTAAAATTAGTTTACTGTTATGTAGATCAATAAGTACCCACCTATATTATCCTGGTTGCGCCCTGCTCCGATACTCGATGATGTTAATATTAGAGTAATAGTTTTTCTACCGATGCGGTGGAATTCATATAGCCTATATAGATTCTCATTGAATACAAATATTATTTAATAAGAATCCATATAGCCTATATGGATTCTACCGCACCGGTAGAAAAAATATCACTCTTAATATTATATTCGATAATTAACAAGTGAAATTCTTCAGTGTGTTCGATATTGGGATGCTTTCACTATCCTTGAGAAAACCAGCTGGCTCACCCAATTAGAAAGCCCCATGTGTTGGTTTCTTCTAATCTTTGTTCAGAAAAGAATCCTAAAAGCTGGAAAGAAGTCACTGGAAAAATTATTCTGTAATACATCCGGGACAGGTAAAGATCAAGAATTTCGGGCACCTTTCGAACATTTTGATTGGATATGTGTTCTTATTTCTTTCTCTTAATTTCATGACCGAACACTGAATAATTTCACGTCATTGCGTGTCCGTCTAAAAGGGCTGATAAGAGTATTAATAAGACTACATATTTTTATAGTTCCTTGAAATATCTTGCTAGCTGCATATTTTTATGGTTTTTATGCAATATGTATACTGCTAAATTTTACACACATACTAGTTTATGCAATATGTATGCAACTAAATAGATATTGCAAGAAACTATAGATATATTGCAGCTAACGGTTTTGACATCAGAAAAGTTTGTCGGGTTTTTTATTTTTGTTGTTGTTGACGATTTATCCTTTTTTTCCCCTTAGAAAAAACTGAAGACAAATACGGATTAACAGTTCTAGAAGAAAAGAAAATTCTACAATGATGCCCAAAATTATGGTCTCCAGAACCTACATATCAACGGTAAACGAAGAGCAGGTAATTATCTTAGTACTTTTGGGATTTTATGTATCTACCTCAGGGCAGTGGTTTTTAATGTTAAAATGGAGTTTCAAAAAATTTAAAAAACTAATCTCCAAAATGTAAACTGGATGCTGTTTGGAGACAGTTTTGGAGTTGAGATAACCATCTCAGTCCAAATGCGGTTATCTCAACTTCAATTCCAATCCGATTAAAGTTTTGAAAACTATAATTTTATAGTTCGAAACTTGCAAAACATAATTAGCATTCCCTCTCCACTTTAAGACGAGCTATAGTGATCCGAACTCTACATTCAAACAGGGCCCAGGAGTTGACATAATCATAAAAAAAGCACAGGGGAGTAGGTTTCTTTTGTCAAAATATTCCGTAACAAAAATTCACGTGGGTAATTTGAAAGTAAAACAATTTCAATCATAGAAGGAAGCTGCTTTGTCTCCACTTTTCTTAACCCACGAATCATATAAAAACACGCTTACAATGCAAACACTAAACCTATTCGATCCATTGACACCCTTGCATATCTGCAATACATATGGGCCATCACACCTTCCACAACCTCTTGGCCTCCCTGAGAGATAAAGCCTCCCTCACCACCACCACCTCCTCCCCGGCCCTCGCCGTCCTCCTTGCCACCCCACACCACCCTTCCTCCGCCCCTCCCTCCCTGCACCGTCTCTCTGCCCTCCTTGCCTTCGGCCGGTCGTCCCGTTTGTCGGCTACCGCCCTCGTCCGTGCGCTGTCTTCCCGCCTATCCTCTGCGGGAACGGCATCTGTCGCCCTCAAGTGCTTAATCTCACTCCACCACCTCCTCTCGCATGCTTCATTCGTGCTTGTGGACTCGTTGGTATCGTCTCTTGTACCCTCATCGGGACGAAGAAGCCCCCTCAATTTCTCATCGTTTCGGAGCCCTAGCTCCCTTTCCCTGTCTTCCTGGGTCCGCTGGTATATGCTCTTCCTTAAAGTTTAATTTAGCTAGTTGTGCAATTAATTCATGGGTTTTGGAATAATAATGTATATCATCAAGCCGATATAACATTCATATTCCGTTTAAATTTTATCAAACCCCAGTTATCTAAACTGTATATAAAGTTGAGATAAATGGAATTTCGAACACTTCGGTCCAAAGTAAGTTCTGCAAACTCTAGGTTTTAGAGTTTAATTTTAAAAAATGTACCTTTTAATTAAAAAATGTTGAGGTTGCTATGAACCTAAAATCCTGTTGTACTTATGTGCTGGTATCATGTCTAGAATATATATATATATATATATATATATATATAGAGAGAGAGAGAGAGAGAGAGAGAGAGAGAGAAAGAATAATGGAGGAAAGATGCCATAGGAGGGAATTTCCTCTTATGGCGTCGAAAAAATACCCACTCTCTCATTTTTATCGACGATCGCCACCCACCATCTTCATCGTTATCATCTAAGATGTGGGTACACCAAATTTCACGTGATTCTACAACTTTTTCACCATTGATTTAGCAATGTAAAAAGTTCTATTGTCGGTAAACCGTTAATTTTGAACCCACTAAATCAACAGTGAAAAAGTTGTAGGATCACATGAAATTTGATATACCCACATCTTAGATGATAACGATGAAGATGGTGGGTGCCGATCGTAAGAAAAAATGAGAGGGAGGGTATTTTTTCGACGCCATAGGAGTAAATTCCCTCCTATGGTCTCTTTCCTCCATTATTCTCATATACATATATATATATATATATACATACATATATATATATATATATATATATACATACATATATATATATATATATATATATATAGGGTTGTAGGATGACAGTGTATACATATCGGGGCTGACATATATAACATCTAACAGGTATGCTTGTGTCTTAGAATTGCTTCTCTCGACTCATGCACTCAGCCTTAACGAAGAAGTCGACGAATCCGACAGGCTAACCTCTCTCTTGAACAAAGACCTCATCTCTGAACTCGATGCGGTGGTCTCCGTCCTCGAGGAGATCAACCGGCAGCCCGACATGCAGATGCTGGGAGAGAACGAGCTCGTGTTCGAGGTGGCGAGGGTGGTGGGAGAGGAGAGGGTGAGAACGGAGCATAGGGTTAGGGTAAGGGTTCAAGAAGTGAAGGAGAGGGTAGGGGAGCTAGGGTTTGGTGATTGTGTGGAGTTGCTTTGCTTGCTTAGGAGGTTGGAGGGGTGTAAAGGGAAATGGAAAGGTTGGGATGGGTTTTGGGAGGAGGTTAGGGAGGTGAGAGAAGGAGTAGGGAAGGCGGTGGAGGAGGAGGAGAGAGGGAGGGTGAGGAGAGAGAGGGCGAGTGAGTCAGCTAGGTTTTTGAATTTGGACCGAGTTGCAGATGTTGGGGGTTTGAGATTTGGCTCAAGTAGGTGGGTCAATAGTTGAGAATTGATTTGGTCATGTATTTGAATTTTCTTTTCTCAATTATTTTTTAGGTAAGGCTAATTTAGTGGCATGCAATAAGCAGCTACCTTAGTTATACAATTTGGATAATTATTTCATTTACTCTTTATTCATTCACGGTTAAAATAAGGGTAGTTTTTGTTGAGATACGATTCGTGGATTGTGAACAATAGTTTTAATATGGTATCAGAGCCATGTTGATAACATTCATGGATTAGTACTTAAAAACACTTCTGATAGAGAGCCATCTACATGCCTTTAATAGACTAGTATCTTTGAGCTTTGTTGCATCTTTGAAAAAGCCATACACTTGTCTGTGAAAGGCTAGCATTTACATGTGTTGTACGATCTATGCGACAATCACATTGCATTGTGAGGATAAGTGATGAGATTTGTGGATAGTATAATCCTATATTAGAAAAACTATGAGAGGTATATGAGTATAAATATATGATGGTACAAACCTCCATAACACTCGACTCTTATTAGATGGAACATGTCTATGTCGAAAGCCTATTTATACTCTCATATAAATAAATAAAAATTTAATAGTTTTGTCATTTACAAGAATAGAAAAAATAGAGGATCTTGTAATTAATGAGATAAATGATTAATACAATGGAGAGAGAATCTCATAGGATTTTTATAAGATTATCCACACACATTCTCTCTCTTTTCTTGTAAAAGACAAAACCATTCATATTTTATTCATGAATGATAGGATTAATTATCCATATGGAATAACTAAACCGATTATGCTCCGCGAGTAAATTAGCTTTATATTTGCTCATGTATCTATTTGTTTATCTATGATTTGATTTGAAAGAAGTTAATAAGAATTCATATTTATTTTATGTGTTGCTTGGAATTTGGGTCTTGAAGACTATTTTCTTTTCTGAAAAAATCTTCCTATACGTGGATTTGTCCCCTATACCAAGAAGTTGATTAGGGCTGCTTGCAGGATTTTACGGGAATTCTAGAATTCCATAATTTTTTGTTTCCATAATTTTGTGTTTGATTGGGGAATTAGGATTTTTAGGATTTTTTTTTATTTTTATGGAGGGCCCACAACAAAATATGGATTCCTGAATGCTAAAATTTTTAGGGATTTTGAAGGATTTGACACTATTCATTGTACTTTTAGATGGGACCCGTGGTACTTTATTTATTTAATAATCTCTCTATCTCTCTCTAAAATTCTCAAATCCAAATCCCATTTTTTTATCACCAACCAAACAAAGATTACAAGGATCTACAAATCCAATACTAGGAATCCAAAACCAACCAAATAACAAATTATCAAATTCAGAAATTTTCAACCGTACTATTTTGGAATCCAAATTTCATAATCTTGCAACCAAACAGCCCTAAAGGGAGTCTTTCTGTTACATTTCTAGTAAGATGATGATAAGGACAACGGCCAGGTAGAAAAAGTTGAACTCTTCCTTTCTTGTCTTCTCTAGTATTTGATAATCATTTAATAAGCAAAAATACTTTTTATATCATAATGTGTCTATCCAAAAGTTTACCAACAAGACAAACATCATGGGACCACCTGCTAAACACTATTATCTAAATATCGTGGTTCTTACCATTTTGTCTTTTGATAAACTTTTGAATAGACAAACGGCGGATAGAAAAATTATTGCTTTAATATGTGGGGACAAACATTAATTAATGGATGTGGCTAGTTATCTCCTCGCCCAACTGCTTTCACATGCTAATTAATTAAGAGTGTCATATATATTGATCCTTGATATATATGGGTCCTACATGTTGCTTGCAAAGTTGGACTGCAAGATTTGGGTTAACTTCTGTATGGATATAGCGGGTAGGAAAAGTATTTCCTCTTTAGTATATGTGGAGACAAGCATTAATTAATGGATGTGGCTAGTTGACTAACATCCCCTCGCCCAACTGTTTACCCATGCTTATTAATTAAGAGCAACGTTTGCTAGTTGACTAACATCCCCTCGCCCAACTGTTTACCCATGCTTATTAATTAAGAGCAACGTTTGAAAATAACCGGTAACGTTCCGTTTCTAAAAGCGAAAGGTCCAAATAGCGTGATCATAAATTATATGGATTATTATCAATTAATTTTAATAATTACATTTATTCCTTTTAAATCATAAATTTAAGTTAATTAGTTTTAAATTAAAAATATAGATTGCATTCTTTAACGAGTCAAGAAAATAATGCAAAACATACTAGAATTAAACTAACAAATTCCTAATTTTCAATTTAACAGGTTCACATTCATATATATATATACATATATATATATATATATATATATATATTTAGGTAATGAAAGTAATCAAGTGAAATTAAGTTTAATACATAATTACTAGATTTTTTTGATATATTGAAATTCAAATCCATTTTAATAACAAAAATTAGTATGTAAAATCTTATATACAAATATAGACTATGCTATTGCTATCAATTTGTAGCCTAATATAAGATTTTTGTATAAATAAGATAAAACAGCGTAAGTTACTTTGTATCTAAATTATTTGGTTGAGTTACATAGCAAATATGTTGAGTTATGTTACATAACGCAAAATAACGAGTTACGTAACGAGTTTTTTTTTCAATATTGATTAAGAGTATCTTATAGGAGTATATTGATCCTTGATATTTCACTACTCCAGATATGGCTAATATCAACGGGTAATTGCTCACGGTTACCACCGTGACATATTTTGAGTCACAGTTTTAAAAGCTATGTTCATGGTTATATCCATGGCCAAACCAAAAATAAAGCGGGCCCCACAACCCTGTAGCTATAAAACACCATACCCCTAATTACCTGACTTCAATATTTTATTTTCCCCTTCCCAAAATTATTCCCCCCCCCAGCATTCCCAATTCTCCCGCCCTTAACTCCCCCTGCGTCCTCCGCTGCCTCGGCGCTATAGTTGAGGCTCGGCGCCATAGAAGACGAAGCCTCCCTGGTCAAGCTCGTCGTCGAAGCTTGTCATCGCTGTCGTTGAAGTTTGGTCGCCGTCGAAGCTTGCCATCGTCAAAGCTCGCCGTCTTCGTCTACAGGTATGTAAAATTGATTAGGATTAAATTAATTTTGAATTGTTTTGTTTTAATTTTAATTTTAATTTTTGCCTTAGGTCATCGTCGTATCTGTTCGAAGCCCTAGGGTGTCGCCATCGTTGTCGAACCTTGTCGTCATCGTTGTCAAGAGGTAAATTTTAGGTCTTTTTTGGTTTAATTTTTATTTTTTCCAGTTACCCAATTCCCCCTACTGCATGCTGCTGCTGCTGCTGCTGCTGTCGTTGATGGTGGTGTTGTTGGTGTTGTTGTAGTTGTTGCTGTTATTGTTGATGATATTATTGTTGGTGGTGGTGTTGTAGTTGTTGATGTTGATGGTGTTGGGGGAGAGTTAGGGTTTGGGTTGGATTATGGATTAGAGATAGGGATAAGGTCAGGGTTAGGGATTGAGTTAGGGTCCGGGTCCAGGTTAGGGTTAGGATAGGGATAGGGTTAAGGATAGATTATGATTGGTATTAAGGTAATTTAGCGAATTTTTGTAAATAATTTAGTGGAAAGCAACAATAGTTAAGAGTATTTTAGTATAAATAAGTAATATTGATCAAATGGTTTTTTTTAATTGAAATATTTAGTGATAGTTTAGTGAAAACAGAAAAATTTAAGGATATTTTAGTGAAATCTATAGTAATTTAGTTAATTTAGTTAATTTACTAAGATGAATCGTCTAGTTAATTTTAAGATAGTTTAGTGAAAAATAACAATAGTTAAGTGTATTTAGTGGAATTAATAGTAATTTATTTAATTTAAGATAGTTAGTGAAAACAGAAGAATAGCTAAGGATATTTTAGTGTAATTTAGTAAAATAGAAGAAATATGTTGCTTAAGGGGGGAGCACGCGCTTGTGTGTGTATGCACATACACACACACACACACACACAAGCGCACGCACACATACATACACATACATACAAATAATGTCGAACCTTAATTCATTATCGTTCTTCTCTATATTAAACTCTTGTCAAATCCCACCTTAAAACAAACCCTAAATCCAAAATCTTAAACTTAATTAAGAAAACCCTCATCTTTAAAAAAAATACCCTAAACTAAGAACCTCAAAACCTTATATTTGAAACGTAAACGTAAAACTAATTGACATCAAATCCTAAACTAAATGTATGACATTCAATGATAATATGAAATTTTCATATTCTCATCGATAATAAATCATATGTAAAAATGAAAATGTGTCTTAGTTCCCGTATATCAGTTAACATACGTTCGGTGTTCGTCGTGACATAAAACTACACGAAAGTTTTTAAACATCAGGACATTCTGAGTCGTGACATAAAACTAAACGCCACAAGAGACAACGTCTACAGGATATTCTGAGTCGATCCATACCCGCCGACGAGACTGTCCCAGGACTGTTTATCCCAATCAGAGCAAAGCTCTGTTCAAATTCCAAGGCGGGAAACGAAGCAACGCTTCTGTTTCCCCCAATCAGAGCAAAACTCTGCTTTGAAATTAAAGTTAAAATAATTGAAGCAGCGCTTCAGCTGACCTGTGCTCTGCGCTGCGCGACACGTGTCAGCACAGTTGCGCTGAGGTCTGCGCTGCGCGACACGTGTCAGCGCAGTTGCGCTCGCGCAGTTGCGCTGCGCTCTGCGCTGCGCGACACGTGTCAAGCGTAGGTGCGCTTGCGCCAACTATACCAGCACTAAAACAGAAGTAAAATTCTGGAAAGATCTTTCCAATCTTGTTAAAAGCAAGAAGATTCTCTTCTGTAAAACAGAGCCCATGGATCAAAGATTCGACGGTGGGGAAATATCCCCAGATCAATCAAAGAAAGATCTCTGTAACCAACCTAACAAACTTGGCACTATATAAAGGCCCTTAGACTCCAAGTCTAAAACACACACAGAGATAGAGAAACACATAAATCCTCTGAAAACTTTGAGAAAGAACTCAAAAAAAGAAAAAGGTAAACCTTTGGAAAAAAAAAGAAGAATTTCTTCTAAAAAGATCAATGATCTAAGAACAAGATCAAAGATCTTCAATAAAAAAATTGAAAAAAATGATAATATTAATAAAAAGAAGTAATTTACTTCTTTACTTGATTTTCTGATCTATATAAAGGTATTGCCTTTTGATGAACCACTGGTTTTTGAAATTTGAGGTAAAACCTCTCTGGAAACAAGAAAAATTTGTTTTCTTTGATCCAAATATTAAACTGTGCCTTGCACTTTTGAAGTTTGCACTGTTGCGCTCCTTGGATTGGCGCAAGCTACCAGGGAGCGCCACGTGTCAATCACAGAATAACTGCGCCCTGCGCTTCTAAAAACAGAGCACTGCTCTTTTGGTTTGGCGCAAGTCACCAGAGTGCGCCATGTGTCAGCAGCGCACTGGCGCAGCGCACTGCGCTAACAGACTTGCGCTCGCCAGCGCGTAACACGTGTCACCTCCACAAGAATTTACGCTTTGCGTTTCTCAATTGGCGCAAAGCGCCTGACAAGCCACGTGATACACTGTCAGAAAAATAAATGCGCTGCATTATCAAATAAGGGCAGAGCCCAATTAAAAAGGCCTAACAGGCCTAATAAAAATGCAATGCATTATTCAAAAAGGGGCAGAGCCCAAATGAAGGTCTAATAGACCAGACAAAAATGCTATGCATTAATAAAAGGGCAGAGCCCAAGCAGAGGCCTAATAGGCCAAAGATAAACAAAATGTTAGATATTTTTCTAACTGGACTTAACCCAATTCTAGCCGTAAGTCCTCAAATTAAATTGAACTGAGCACAACTGCTCTCTCAAATCAATTTACACCCGGTTCAAGGGTACATCTCTGAACTCCTCTGATATTTGTCGTTGTAATCCATCAACGTCGTCGGAGAGGTGACGGGTCCCGACAACCACACATAATATGGACTGTGGGGTCCTTAAACTCATGGACTAATGCGTCCTTAAACCAACATTCGTCCCCAAAACGGAAACGTTGGACCACTATGTCCCTAAACTGGCAGTACGGACTAATGCGTCCTTAAACTCATGGACTAATGCGTCCTTAAACCAATATCCTTCCCCAAAATGGGAATGTTGGACCACCATGTCCCTAGACTGGTAGTACGGACTGTGGGGTCCTTAAACTCATGGACTAATGCGTCCTTAAACCAACATTCGTCCCCAAAACGGGAACGTTGGACTACCATGTTCCTAAACTGGCAATACGGATTGTGGGGTCCTTAAACTCATGGACTAATGCGTCCTTAAACCAGTATCCTTCCCCAAAATGGGAATGATGGACCACCATATCCCTAAACTGGCAATACGGACTATGGGGTCCTTAAACTCATGGACTACTGCATCCTTAAACCAATATTCGTCCCTAAAATGGGAATGATGGACCACCATGTCCCTAAACTGGCAATACGGACCGTGGGGTCCTTAAACTCATGGACTAATGCGTCCTTAAACCAACATTCGTCCCCAAAATGGGAATGTTGGACCACCATGTCCTTAAACTGGTAATACGGACTGTGGGGTTTTTAAACTCATGGACTAATGCGTCCTTAAACCAATATCCTTCCCCAAAATGGGAATGTTGGATCACCATATCCCTAAACTGGCAATGGACCACTATGTCCCTAAACTGGAACAATAGAGCCCCCAAATGCTCTTTTGTCGGATCCAAACGATCCCGTTAGGTTGATCTTAGTCTCAAATTGGACTAACATATCCTTAACAAACGTTTAAGTTAATCTTAGCTCCAAATATGGCTAACGTATTCTTAAACCAAAACCCCAAACCCAAATCTAAGAAAATACGGATTTGGACTAATCTACGTCCTACGGGCGACAACATAAATTAGTCTCCGTATACAATCCACGGGAAACCACAAACGAAACAAACACCCACGACACGAAGTGACCATCTGGAGAAGGAGAAAGTTGTTACCGCGATACGGTAGCGTAATTAACTGCAAGAGCTTGCGCCTGCAGGGAAGAGCGGCCCCACAATCAAAAACCCCTCGAACAAGGGGGAATCTGACGAAGTCTGCTATATCGGCCGCATCCGTTTAAACCTCCGATACATGGTGCCATAAATCAACTTGGTATCTTCGGAGAGGTGGACGGATAAAACCAAATAGCATCTGCCATGAATTTCAGGCTAGACGTTTATCGCGTCTCCGTGATTCGGAGGGGAACAGATTCTGGCACGCCCGGTGGGACCTCTTCCTCTTTCCACTCCACACTTTGTGTGTCGTGTTCGCGAACGAATCGCGGTTTGCTCTGGTTGCCTGTGGATTCGAGGTACTAAGATTTGGTGTCTCGCTCCGTGCAGAAAAAAGAAAATCAATGGCTTCAAACTGCACTACCTGCAACTGCAACTCTCGCTCCGCCCCCGTCGAAGGAGTGACTTACGGGTCCCAAGCGGCCTCTCTTTTCAAGATGCCAGTGGAGCAGCTAACTCAAGCCACCACTGGACTATTCTTCGGGACCATGATTCCACCAACAAGCTTCAGCGCTCCTGTACCATCGCAAGAAGCTCCGAAGAAGTCGGTCTTTGATCGGCTTACAACTACTGCGGCCCCTCTCAACGGGTCGCCCAAGTCCAATGCCTCAGTTTTTAACAGACTGGGCCAGAGCTCCAGCAGGCCCATGAAGAAGCCTGCAATACCAGAAGGCGTTATCCCAAAACGGATAGCCATTTCTGCTCCTGAAGTCCCCAAGGCGGTTTCTCCTGCTAAGGGGTTGGTCTTCACAAGACTGGCCGTTTCAGCTCCTACTCCACGTGAAGTCATGAAGGCTGTTTCCCTTGTTCGAAAGTCGGCCTTCGCAAGACTGATTATCCCCTCTCAACGGACGTCAGTCTTCGACAGGCTAGCACCAATAACAGTCTTTCCTCAAAGCAGGGGGCATGAAGAAGCTTATCCAACAATGGAGGTGATCTCATCCGCACGACATGCTCGATGTTGCCACTGGCGCCGAGTGAGGAAAGCTGGGGGCAATTCCCCTTCTGGACTGACTCCGCCGGCTCCAGCGATGGAAGTTGACGCTGTTGTTCCAACCGGGAACAGTTTTGAACTACTTAATAAGGTGCGCAGGAATTCGCCAACTGCTGTGCTGAAAAGATCTCCTCCACCTATGGAGAAATCCCCAAAGGTGAAGCTGGAGCAGCCCCCTCAACGGCTATCCTCTGAAATTTACAAAGTTTGGAAACGTGTCCAAGAGTCGGTGATTGATTAAGACTATCTCCGCCGACAGAAAAAGATGAAGGTTCGGCAGGAGAAGGATTACTCCGTCAAGCCACAAAAAGCAACAGCTACTTGGGTGCCCACTGCAACGGCTCCCTCAACGTCAATCACTCAAAAGAAAAGGAGTCCGCAAAAAGCCCATGTGAACATGGCGAACCGTAAAAGCGCTGAGCACAAACGCCCCAAGTCTGAGGGCATAGTGGTGCATACTGTTTATATGGCATCTGGGAAAGAGGATAGCCGCGCTTCGATGGGTCACCGACCGCTCACTCGATCCGTGACCAAAGCCCAGGAGCAACAACAGAAGCTTCAGGAAATGATGACTGCAATGGCCGCACTTACAGGGCCGAAAGAAAGCCCGGAGGCATCATCAGAACAGCGTCATGAACAAGAAACTGACGCTGACTTCTTACGCAGAGTCCTCGAAAAGAAGGACAAAGAAGCCGCAGAGCAAGCGGCTAATATTAAACAAATGGCGCTTCTATTCCAAGATATGGTAGGAATGATGTTACAGCAGGATCCTCCAGCTGAAGACCCTCTGACCACTACTGAAGACGATAGAGGGGAGACATCTAATCCTCCTCTGGCTCTTTCAGCAGCCAAGGAGGAAACTATTTCCAAGGCCGCACTGGATGACTATATAGCTCAGCAAATACGAGCTCATCAGGCGAGTGAAGTGGCTGGGCAAATTGTTAAAACTGGATGACCCTATCCGGGCTGGTATGACCAAATCAGTTACCCGCCGGGATATACAATCCCTAAATTCCATGTGTATAAGGGGACAGGGAATCCACATCAGCATGTCGCTCAATTCAGGGCCTTATGCGGCAACATGGGAGGCGACGACAAACTGTTGCTTCGCCAATTCGTCGGCAGCCTAGCAGAAACAGCCTTTGAAAGGTATTCGGAGCTACCTAACGACTCTGTCAAAACATTTGCGGAGATGGAGCTACTGTTTACACAAAGATTCGCGAGTGCTAGTGAACGCACCCCGATAACAGCACTAATTAATGCCAGGGTATGGCCAGGTGAAACGTGGGTTCAATACGCGATACGATGGCGGAACTTATGGTCGAGATGCGAACAACGCATCGAAGAAGCACCAGCGGTGGGCATGTTCGTGGGCACCTTAGACCCTCATGCAACTATTTCACAGTTCATGATGTTTTTTAAACCGACCACGTTCCAGGCTTTAATTGATAAGCTAGATCAGATGGATCAAATGGGTTACAGACCTTCTCCTCTGAAGCCGGAACCCCGAAATGACAAGGGTAAAGGGAAGGCGACCTTCGTTCCGAACACCCGACAGCAGCCCAATGCCCCAAAGCTAGTGGATCAACTGGAAGAGAGACGGCGGTATTATAATGAGAAAATGAAGCGCCCTTAATCATTCTCGCGGGATAAAACGAAGAGGCTGTTCGAGCTGGCGATGCGCAATAGGCTTATCTATCTCCCGAATCCAAAGAGACCATTGCAACCCAGCGAGGTGAATAATCCCAATTATTTCCCTTACCACCAAACGGTAAGTCACCCGATCGAGAATTGCTTCGTCTTTAAGGGATGGATCGAGGATCAGTACCTATAAGGCAAGTTTGCGCTGTCTGAAAAGTGGAAAGTAAACCCACCACAACCGCACACTCCGAAGAAGACGGGCACGCCGGGGGCAACTTGTTCTTTTGTTGAAGAAGCTCCATGGGAGGTCGGGCTTTCCGCCAAAACCAAAAAGATGCTGAATGATCTCCAGACATGCCCAGCGATCAGGTGGAAGAACCCGCTAGAACCCCAGATCATCGAAAGGATACTGAAGCCGCGCCCAACTCTAAAAATTGGTGATAGCCAAAATACTCACACCCAGCCGTCGAAATCTTCAAAGAAGAAGAAGAAGAGATCCAAAAAGCCCATGAAGCCTGGTGACAAGCACACGAGCCTGCAAAAATAGATCGACGCGCTGGAAGAGTATAACCAGAAAGCGCGAACTCCCATCACGCTCCAGGAGTTCCTCAGCCATGTCCTTGAAGACGAAAATGATGGGGAAGACTCGTCAGATGGATCTGAGGATTACGTAGCAAGTTGCCATGCGATCTCTTATTCATCGCTAGATAATGAAGACGCGCCCTGCACAGAAAGACTGGGGGCAGAGCCTGAGCCGGAACTTTGGTGGCCGTAAGACGAAATGATCGACGCCTTTCTGAGTGAAATTCATCTGAAAAGTAAAGTCGACCGGGAGCGTGAGATGGCCATATTTGAAAAGGCCAAACGCCGGCGATTGGACAAAAGAGTCGAAACACTCCCACCAGATCAAAGTACATCCGCCGCAAATGAAAGCAGGGTCAAGAAAAAGAAACGATTCGCCGAAGCCATATCGATGGGGATGAAGCTGCCCTCTTTCAGAGAAAATTCTCCTGGAGGTATACATCTTGATGAAGCGGACGTGCATCCTAACTTTTGCTTATATCATCAGAAGATCGCACATCCTACTGAAGACTGCAACTCCTTTAAGTGTTGGTGGCAAGGGTATGTCGCTCACATGCAACACTTCAACAGGACAAAGCGTGAAGCTCGTAAACAGCGGAAGAATGCGACAAATGAGCATAAAAGAATTGCTGGCAATTGTCATAGGATTGATCCTGAGGGACCGCGAGTTCTCACCTTCGGGTGCGACTCCGACGAAAAAGTAGCCCTCGGCCCTCTCTTCAAGGAGTCCATCTCTAAAGAATTGAGGAATTACGAGAATATTCAGCCGTGCAATTGCGCGATACCCGGAGAGAATCTCGGACCCATAAACAAGGGATCGAGCAAAAAGGATAAAGGAAAGGGAAAAACGGCCTTCGTCGCCAGCGCTCAACAACAATCGAGTGACCCTAGACCGGTTGTTCGCCAAAGCAACAAGCGGCAACCTCTCTATGAGAAGTTGAAACGTCCTTACTCATTTCCGCGGGATGAAACAAGGAGGTTGTTCGAACTAGCAGTGTGCAACAGGCTTATCACTCTACCGGAGTCGAAACACCAGCTACAACTGAATGATGTTAACAATCCTAATTACTGCCCTTACTACCGAGTATTCGGCCATCCGATCGAAAACTGCTACGTTTTCAAAAACTGGGTTGAAGACCAATACCAACAGGGCAAGTTCACGTTGTCCGAAAACTAAAAGGTGAGCCCGCCACAACCACATGCTCCGAGAAAGATGGATATGCCGGGGGCATCATGCCCATTCATAGGGAAAGCCCCGTAGACCGAAAAGTCAGTAAACTAGAGATTCGCCTCAAATACGGCGACGGTGGACTGCAATGTCCTAAAACTTGCAAATGACCGAAACGTCTTTAAAATACTACCGCGGCATCCTCAGGCTGATGTGATAAAAAAAATGAATAAAAAAAAGAATAAAAAATAAACGGTATGTCCATAACCAAAATGGGCACGGATGAAAACTCGAAAGGGCTCCGTGAGCAAAAACAGCAGGGCTACTGGCGAGTGTTCGTGAAAACCCGAAAGGGCACGACCTCGTTAAAAAAAAAGAATAAAAAGAATAAAAAAAGGGATATAAAAAAAAGACGGTATGTCCACAAGCGAAATGGGAACGGATGAAAACCCGAAAGGGCTCCGTGAGTAAAAACAGTAGGGCTGCCGGCGAGTGTTTGTGAAAACCCGGAAGGGCGCAACCTCGTTAAAAGACACTTACAGGGTCCTCTCGATCTTGTAAGGAGAAACCACCCGCGTGAGATCCATACAACTCACAAGGAAGCAACACACTTAGGGATCCTCACGATTCCTAAGGAGAAATTACACTTGCGAGATCCTCATGACTCGTAAGGAGAACTCTCTTATGGGACCCTCACGGCTCATAAGATTTGAAAGTTTTAAGTTACAGAGACCTGAACCTGTTCTTAAGCAACTCCCACAACCTTCGATATTGCCCTACAAGCGGCTCATACTGACCCTTGTATACAATCCACGGGCGCGAATAAACATTTCCCTAACCAAGTCCCACCTGTGACTAGGGATATGTCCATATGGTGAACAACCATTGTAAGTCCTCTCGACTTATAAGGAGAAAAAGCCCTCTTGTAGGATCCTTACGACTTACAAGAGAACACGCACTTAGGAATCCTTACGATTCCTAAGGAGAAAACACACCTACGAGATCCTCACGACTCGTAGGGAGAAATACCTTTGTGAGACCCTTACGGCTCATGAAGTCAAAAGCCTTAGTCGACAGGATCCTAACCCTGTTTACTAAGCCACCTTTGTTCAACATCGACAGAGGCAAATGATGATTCGCTCCTGACAACATCCCAGTTGTAGCGATGCTGATGCCTAAACCGGTATCAAATTCCAAGTTCTTTCATGGCAAATGATGATTCGCTCATGGCAATATTCCAGTCGTAGCGATGCTGATGCTGAGATTGGCACCAGATTCCAAGTTCCACACTCGCGATAAAAAATCAGCGAGCCAAAAATGCATATGAAATAGCCAAAATGATGGGGCAACTTGCAACGAAATCAGCAAGTAAAAATGTATGCATACAAAATAGCCGAAATGATTGGGCAGCTCGCAATAAAAAGCAGCGAGTAAAAAGAAAAACAACCGAAATGATTGGGCACCGTGAGAAATAGCCGAAATGATTGGGCAATCGCGACCTTCGCGATATAAAAGCTGAAATGATAGAGCACCGCGGAAAGAAATAAAATAAAAAAAATATATAATGAAATTCATGCTCTACAGGCGATATCACAGCAATCCCTGTATACAATCCAGGGGCACAAACAAAGAAGAAAACATATCTTCCCTCCCCATGCTCCATCAGAAAACGGAGCCAAGTCTTGACGGTAACTCATATAAAACCCGAAAGACGATCGGAGATCATCTCGCACCAGCGCGGAGTGGTCACCACCTCGATGTCCGTCTCAATACAACAGAAGAGATGTCACGATAGCGTTCTTCCTCCAACAGGATTCGGACGTGACAAAGCAAATGAAGCGAAAGCCAAATTCCTAGCTTCAGGATCTTAACGGCAGGTCATATAAAGCCTGCCAGTGCGGAGTGGTCACCACCTCGACGTTCGTCTCGATACAGCAGACGAGATGTCACCCCAGCGTTCTTCCTCCAACATGATTTAGACGCGACAATCAAACAGCGGAGCCATGGCAAAGTCCCTAGTTCCAAATCTCGACGGTTCACCAACAACCTAGAGACAACCGCGACATTTGTCTCGATATAGAGGACGCAATGCCAACAAACGAAGCAAATGCCAAATTCCTAGCTTCAGGGTCTTGACGGCAAGTCATATAAAGCCTGAAAGACTATCGGAGATCATCCCACACCAGCGCGGAGTGGTTATGACTCATCGGGGCTCTCCAAAATGAGCCTAATCTCAAGTAAAAAGTGACATGGAATATCCCTACGCTTGCTCTTTCGACAGTAATATTACCTGGAAGATTACTTGAAGACATCTTGTCCATCCCCCGAAGGGATCAGAGACACGACAATCGCAAGGCTACTCGAACAGCAAGATTGCCTATCGAGGAATATATCAGCCAACGCGACGGTACGACGGCCAAAACCCTAAGAACCACAGACCCTAACGGACCTCTGTCGTAAAGAGCAGAGGTTAACTGTGACGTTAGGATAATCTTACGAGAAATGCTCGATTCGTCTCGACTCGTGAGATAAAGCCTTAGGCAGCAGGGATTAACAAACCTGTTCTCCTAAGCACTGGGACCCTGCAAGTCGGTCCAAAAATGGACTCTTGCATACTATTCATGGGTCACACTCTCAAAAGTCGAATCTCGACAAGGTGGGAAACAACCGCTTACGGGTCCTTACGACTTATAAGAGAAAACGCACTTAGGAATCCTCACGATTCCTAAGGAGAAAATACACCTACGAGATCCTCTCAATCCGTAGGGAGAAAATTCTTTATGAGACCCTCACGGCTCATAGAGTTGAAAAGTCTCAGGCAGCAGATCTAAACCTGCCTCCTAAGCCATCACTACCTCTTGAAGGAGCCAAGACATGATGCTCGCTCTGTCATCTATCGACCATGTTTACTAAGGTAACATGCTGATAATAAAAGAAAGAAGAAAGCGACAGAGAGAACATCCGATTTGCATTTGATCAAGCGTTCAAGACACATCGATTCATGCGTGTGCAAAAGACTCAGAACGAGAAATAAGACAAGCTGAAATGAGAAATTTTCCATTCATATTGCAAAGGGTTCTTACAATCATAAAGAAATAAACAAAGACATTATCCAAATGATTACAACGGCAAAACCTCAGATCCTGGACAAGGATTGAGGAACTCGAAAGTGACCTTGTCCAAGACTTTCCAAGCTTGGCGAACCATCCTGGTGTGCTTCCTTTCGCGAGCATGAACGTCGGGATCCCCACTGATGTCCTCCACCCTCCGAATAGGCAGCAAGAATGGCGAACTGTTGAAAGGCCTGGTGCAAGAGATCGACAAGATTGTCTCGCCGTCTCTTCGATATTAAGTTCATCAGGTACACCGAGTGCACCTTGTCCTCAGCGGTGTCCAATGCCCAAGCGGCACGCCGGTAAAGAATAGGGAAAGCGCTTCCCAAATTACTCCCACAATAAGCCTCAGGAGAGGGGAGCGCCGAGGAAGCAGTTGACCGTTGTATGCGTCGAAGCGGCTCATGATTTCGGCACACTCGGCGTTGGTAAATTCTCGGTTCTGAGAACGGCCAAGTCGGCGGATGTCTCCGTAAGAGATAATTTCATTGAGATCGTACATATGGGCGTCCATTGCTCCAGTAAAAGAAAATTAACAGAATTAGCAGACAGACCGATTAAGCGAATTCTTATTAAAAACAGGCACAGGGAGTTAAACTCCTCGAGAGCAATGCTCTGCAAACAGGAGTGACACCTATTAAATTCAGTAATGAGGGGAATTTAAAGAAATTCCCCGAGAACGCTGAGAGCCTTGCTATGAAAAGATGATATAATCAATCAAAGATAAAACTCCATTTTTGATCTTCATTATCCATGACCAAACTCTTAAGAGTTCTTCACAAAAGATTAAGAAATCTACATGTATCAAGAAAGCAGAGCTCTGATTCATGGGTTAGGAAACCCCAAGAAAAGATCATGATCTGAAGAGAGCAAAGCTCTATTAATGAAACCCTAAATGGGTTTTCTTTAGATCAAAAATCTATGAAGAGCAAAACTCTGTTAATGGGTAAAACCCTGGATTCTTAAAGGTTTTTAAACTTTACCTAAGTTTTGACAGAGTTTTACTCTTGAAAAGTTCTTAAATTGAAGAGCAAGGCTCTGATTAAAAATTCTTATGAAGAGATGAAAATCATCTAAGGGACCAAAGGTCCTATTTATAGGCATTGAGTGCCATTTCAACTTCCAAAAGCTGGCGCAGCGGTTGAAATTCTGCCACCGCTGCGCTCACGTTTGGGGCCACGTAAACGCAACGGTAGGGGGGGGCATTTGTTTACCCCAATCAGAGCAAAGCTCTGTTCAAATTCCAAGGCGGGAAACGAAGCAACGCTTCTGTTTCTTCCAATCAGAGCAAAGCTCTGCTTTGAAAGTAAAATTAAAATTAAAGTTAAAATAATTGAAGCAACGCTTCAGCTGACTTGCGCTCTGCGCTGCGCGACACGTGTCAGCGCAGTTGCGCTAGCGCAGTTACGCTGCGCTCTGCGCTGCACGACACGTGTCAGCGCAGTTGCGCTCGCGCAGTTGCGCTGTGCGACACGTGTCAAGCGCAGGTGCGCTTGCGCCAACTATGCCAGCACTAAAACAGAAGTAAAATTCTGGAAAAATCTTTCCAATCTTGTTAAAAGCAAGAAGATTCTCTTATGTAAAACAGAGCCCTTGGATCAAAGATCCGACGGTGGGGAAATATCCCCAGATCAATCAAAGAAAGATCTCTGTAACTAACAAACTTGGCACTATATAAAGGCCCCTAGACTCCAAGTTTAAAACACACACAAAGAAAGAGAAACACAGAAATCCTCTGAAAACTTTGAGAAAGAACTCAAAAAAAGAAAAAGGTAAACCTTTGGAAAAAAAAGAAGAATTTCTTCTAAAAAGATCAATGATCTAAGAACAAGATCAAAGATCTTCAATAAAAAAAATGAAAAAATGATAATATTAATAAAAAAAAGTAATTTACTTCTTTACTAGATCTTCTGATCTATATAAAGGCATTGCCTTTTGATGAACCACTGATTCTTGAAATTTGAGGTAAAACCTCTCTGGAAACAAGAAAAACTTGTTTTCATTGATCCAAATATTAAACAGTGCCTTGCACTTTTGAAGTTTGCACTGTTGCGCTCCTTGGATTGGCGCAAGCCACCAGGGAGCGCCACGTGTCAATCACAGAATAACTGCGCCCTGCACTTCTAAAAACAGAGCACTGCTCTCTTAGTTTGGCGCAAGTCACCAGAGCGTGCCACGTGTCAGCAGTGCACTAGCACAGCGCACTGCGCTAACAGATTTGCGCTCGCCAGCGCGTGACACGTGTCACCTCCACAAGAATTTGCGCTTTGCGTTTCTCAATTGGCGCAAAGCGCCTGATAAGCCACGTGGCACACTGTCAGAAAAATAAATGCTCTGCATTATCAAATAAGGGCAGAGCCCAATTAAAAAGGCCTAACATGCCTAATAACAATGCAATGCATTATTCAAAAAGGGGCAGAGCCCAAATGAAGGTGTAATAAACCAGACAAAAATGCTATGCATTAATAAAAGGGCAGAGCCCAAGCAGAGGCCTAATAGGCCAAAGATAAACAAAATGCTAGACATTTTTCTAACTGGACTTAACCCAATTCTGGCCGTAAGTTCTCAAATTAAATTGAACTGAGCACAACTGCTCTCTCAAATCAATTTACACCCGGTTCCAGGGTACATCTCTGAACTCCTCTGATATTTGTCATTGTAATCCTTCAACGTCGTCAGAGAGGTGACGGGTCCCGACAACCACACATAATACGGACCGTGGGGTCCTTAAACTCATGGACTAATGCGTCCTTAAACTAACATTCGTCCCCAAAATGGGAACGTTGGACCACCATGTCCCTAAACTGGCAGTACGGACTAATGCGTCCTTAAACTCATGGACTAATGCGTCCTTAAACCAATATCCTTCCCAAAAATGGGAATGATGAACCACCATGTCCCTAAACTGGCAGTACGGACTGTGGGGTCCTTAAACTCATGGACTAATGCGTCCTTAAACTAACATTCGTCCCCAAAACCGGAACGTTGGACCACCATGTCCCTAAACTGGCAATACGGACCGTGGGGTCCTTAAACTCATGGACTAATGCGTCTTTAAACCAGTATCCTTCCCCAAAATGGGAATGATGGACCACCATGTCCCTAAACTGGCAATACGGACTATGGGGTCCTTAAACTCATGGACTAATGCGTCCTTAAACCAATATTCGTCCCTAAAATGGGAATGATGGACCACCATGTCCCTAAACTGGCAATACGGACTGTGGGGTCCTTAAACTCATGGACTAATGCGTCCTTAAACCAACATTCGTCCCTAAAATGGGAATGTTGGATTACCATGTCCTTAAACTGGTAATACGGACTGTGGGGTCCTTAAACTCATGGACTAATGCGTCCTTAAACCAATATCCTTCCCCAAAATGGGAATGTTGGACCACCATGTCCCTAAACTGGCAATGGACCACTATGTCCCTAAACTGGAACAATAGAGCCCCCAAATGCTCTTTTGTCGGATCCAAACGATCCCGTTAAGTTGATCTTAGTCTCAAATTGGACTAACGTATTCTTAACAAACGTTTTAGTTGATCTTAGCCCCAAATATGGCTAACGTATTCTTAAACCAAAACCCCAAATCCAAATCTAAGAAAATACGGATTTGGACTAATTTACGTCCTACGGGCGACAACATAAATTAGTTTCCGTATACAATCCACGGGCACCCACAAACGAAACAAATACCCACGACACGAAGTGACCATCTGGAGAAGGAGAAAGTTATTACCGCGATGCGGTAGCGTAATTAACTGCAGGGGCTTGCGCCTGCAGGGAAGAGCGTCCCCACAATAAAAACCCCCTCGAACAAGGGGGAATCTGACGAAGTCTGCTACATCGGCCGTGTCCGTTTAAACCTCCGATACATGGTGCCATAAATCAACTTGGCATCTTCGGAGAGGTGGACGGATAAAACCAAATAGCATCTGCCCCGTATTTCAGGCTAGACATTTATCGCGTCTCCGTGATTCGGAGGGGAACAAGGACCCTCAGCAGACATGGGAGCCACATCACCAGCGCTCCCCTATTACTGCCACATCATCCCCCATGGCCCCCTACTCACACCGCATCTGTAACACCCTACTTAATTTATACCAGTTCTATTTTGAGTATTTTTTTATTTGTGGCTATTCTTGATTTATTGTGTTTTGGATACAAATAGTATAATTGGCATCTGTATTTGCATCTGACCCGACCCGCTTACTGGAAACCCGTCCTGATTCCCATTTATGATTTCTCCCGGCTATTTATGAGAATCCGTGCAGTTTCATTTTTTTTTATATATATTGCATACTGGCATTATATCTGGTATCTGTATTTTTTTAATATAAAATTTAAAGTCAAATAAAATATTTTTAAAATATCTAGCATGCCTTGCATCATACCCCTGACCCTGTGGTAGCATCCGCGCATCTTGTTCTCGTCCCGTTTAGTGAAACGGAGCCGTTTGGATGGCTACGTGCATGTTGCGTGCATCCGTTCTCGGGGGTATGCATTTTCGTTATCCGGATATCCTATTTTGGTTTTGGTTGATACGCATATTATCAGTATTTTCAAATAGTAATTTTAGACCCAACTCGGACGTATTTTGGAACAATTTTGTATCAGCCAAAAACTCAAAATTAACAAATATTATATATTTTTTAACATATATATCTAACTGTTATTATAATTATACGTTTAAAAAAAAATTTTAAACAAAAAGATTTTTAAAATCAAAGTGTAGAAGCGCTCTCTCTCTCCTCTGCTTATAATTTTCTTTAAACCTATTTTTTTTTAGCTTTTGCACCCACTGTTTCCCTACGTACTCTCTCTTATTTCTCCTTTCATTTTTCTCCCGCCTCATCGTCTCGTCTTCAACAGGCCCACGCCTGTGCGTCGCGCTCGTCGCCGTCTCTTCACCGCTGGCATCCCCATCTCCTCGACCTTCTCCTGCACTTCCCTTCATCACCACCTCCTCACTTCCACTTCCCCAAGATCCCAAACCCAAAGAAACCACGTACCCATCACCGCGACGACACCCATCACCTCCGATCCTCGCCGTCGACATCCTCGCCTCCACCTCGTCGTCGCCTCTTCCCGCTCGTCTCCATCGCCCCAACACCAGAGCTTCCTCCCTACACCCCCGACCAGAACCCCGACATGAATCCCCAACCGAGAAACCCATCGCTTCCCATCGACGTCCATTCTCGTTGTCGACCTTCCCTCGTCGACATCTTCTCCCCTCTCTCCTCCCTCTCCCCTACAACCAAGCCCTCTCCCCTGCGCAAGAACCCGATCCCGACCTCTTTAACCTTGATACCCGCCTTGCCGTGAAACCTCGCCGGAAAACCCACGCCTCTCGTCGTCACCCACTCGCCTCTGTCCCAGAACCCCAGAACAACTCCCGTACACCCTACAACCACCACAGCCCTCTTCTTTTCTTCTTCTTCTTCTTCCCTTTCTTTTCTTATTCTTGATCCGTGTTTTCCGATCATCGCAGCAGCCGTGCCGTCGCTGACGGTCAGGACGACCAGTGGACGTCCCCAGCCAGCGTGGTCACCTTCTTGCTTTTCCTGGACCTGTCCCGTGTGCGTGTGTGTACATTGCGACGTTTACCCGACGTCGGACGCTGCGTATACGCCCCGTCGTGAGATTCGTTCAGGTAAGTTCACCTTACTACATGCTATGATACATATTATGCATCCATATGAATAAAAATATCACATGTTGATTGCATTGTACATCCATATTAATGTTTTACTGTTTTCGGATACCCGTATGCATCCATATCATTTATTATATATGTAGCTACATCTACAGATCATATTATTTTATGTTACTGTTGTATTAGTACCCCATGCTTGATAATGTGCATCTTACATAGTCATAGAGCTGTAGATGTAACTCCCGATAGATATTTGTGCATCCGTGTTTTATTATGTATCCATACCATTAATTCTATATATTTAGTTGCATGTCATGTCATATTAATTCATATTATTGTTGCATTAGTACCCCATGCTTGATAATGTGCATCCTACGTAGTCATGGAGTTGTAGATGTAACCTCTGATAGATATTTGTGCATCCATGCTTTTACTGTACATCCGTACTGTTACCGTGATTCGATACTTGATACATTTTACTGTTGGGCACCCATTTGATACACTGTGCACCTCTGACATTACCTGATGCACTACTGCTTGACTTGAAACCTGATCCTGTTCCTAATGCCGACATTCCTGACATGTTGTCCCGATGGACATATCCTGTTGTCTATTTTAGACAAACCTGTACCTTCTTGATCATGTGTTGGCATTAGCTCCATATTTATCAATACCTGAATTGAACACATAACTTGGGGGTAAGGGGAAATCAATGATGAAATCTGACTTTTAACTCAACAGTTCGATGCTTATACTGATCAGTTTTACGGGCTAGGCCAGCTCCGGGATGATGCTGTTAGTTATATGTATGCCCTAGAGGCCATTACTGTACATACGATGTATATTGTAATGGATGCTTGGACATATATAGGGAGGACTTTCTTGCTCGACATGATAGTACGCTATCTGGTTGTACTTTATCTTAACATGTACTCTGATTGTGTCTATGTTACATATTGATAAAACCCTTAGGATATGTACTCGACTACTAGGACTATGATGAGATCATACTAGTGGGGCCATGGTAGTCGACGAGTACATCCTATAACTGTTCCTAGTCGAGGGTGTATCGAGACGGGGCATCGATACACCAGAGTAGACTAGCGTATACGCATCTTGACCCATATGATGGGTGATGGATGATCCCATATCCATTGGTGTTTGACATCAAGGATGGTGTACGGGTGCTCAGTAGAGACTGGGTAAACTGGACGGACTCGCCGAGAACTCCCAGATGGTATTATATCTCACGTCGGATGGCAGTTCTCCGGTGACACTGGTACAGAGTAGTCTGTTGACCCGAGATCGTCATAGAGTCTTGTATGATTCCCACTGTGCTTTGATTTTCATCATACCACGTCCAAGAGGGCATGCAAAAAGGTGGCTTTTGGGTACAGCCCCGAATCACATGGAGGCAATTAGCGATAGGAGGGGATTCGTCTCTCCCGGTATAGGGAGTTGATGTTGTGCTGTGTTCGATTGGCTATAACTGGAAATCCCTGGTCAGGGTTGTTGAGATTTACTGGTAAGTGCTATCAGTAGTTTTTCGAACTATTATAGACCTCATATCGACACGACTTATCGAGCTACTGAGGTCTGACGTTTACCACCCCTAGGCGAGATATGCGACATATCAGACAACGAGACCGGACTGTACGGGAGTGTTACTGATTGGATTCACAGGAGAATTTACAGGCTTGCTTGTTGATCTTCTGAGCGCTCAATACCTGGGTGGCTGTTAGCTGTTACGTTTAGTTGACCGCTTGCAGCTTGTAGGTGTTTGATATGATCATCACCTACTGCTGGCGTATTGACGATTCTTTAGAGTACTACACAGAGGTTTTTTGACTCAGGAAAAACGGAGTAGGGGCACATATGTGATATGTGCAGGACCGAGGATAATGCGATATGAGATACCGTATTATATTCTCGCGATATTTGATATCAGCCGGGTCATCGGATCAAGTGTTGATTCGATGAATCGGTAAATGAGATATTAGTCGGTTATATGCGATATAGCCGGATTGTCGGATCAAGTGTTGATTCGATAATTTAATGTATAATAATATATATGATATATTAAATTACATTAACTAATATTAGCTCACTAAAAGATTCTTTTTCTCACTCGGGTAATACATTGATATATATGCGATATATGTTAATTGTATTATTTTATTTTGTTACAATAAATATTATATATGTGATATATAATATTGTAACATGATATGATTACTAATGCAACATGTTTAGTGGAGATTAAACAAGATTAGGGTTTGAATTGGGTTAGTTCATTCATGAACCTTTTAGAAGGTTTTTCTTTTGTCATGAAAAAGATATTATGCTTGATATTTTTGTGTGACTCATTCTTAACCCAACCTAAACCCTAGCCCTAGTTAAATCTCTACATGTGTCATCCTTGACCATGGTTGCATGATTAATCATTATTAGATTTTCATTATTCATTACAAAAGGATTCACTATTTTTCTTCTTCTTCTTTCTTGATGAAAACCTTTCTTGCTTTGCTTTTTGTGATGAAAGTGAGTGAGAATAAGAAAACAAATGAGAGCAAAAATCCTACTTCATCATCCTCATCTATCCTTTCTATTTAGATGAGGGTGTTCACTTCATTTAGTGAGTGAGAGCTTGTGTTAATGAAACTTCAAGGTAGATCATCTTTGTTATCGAAGATCGGAAGCAAGCTTGCATCTTTCTCTTCGTGGAGCCTCTCGAGAGTCCGGAACACGATGATCGCAATGAAGGGACCTCAACACGGAGCTTAAGAAGTGAAGGACCGGATCTAAAAAGGTTGTAATCCCTCTCACTTAGTGTTAAAGTGTTTAACATGCTTGTTTTCGCCTAATCTCTAGTTTAAAGATCCGGTTTTGGGTTGTTCGGCACGGCTAAATTTTAAATCGGGCATGGTTGATGCCTCGTAGACCCTTGTGCGTGTGCCTAGCAACCCTACAGTGGTATCAGAGCCAAGCTAGAGCTTTAGGCGAAGTCTAGACGAAGTCTAAAGTCCGATCGAACCCGGAAACCCCGATATATACCCTTCTCTGGATATTTTTCAAAAATGTGATTTTTTCTGGATTAAAAATACTTAGAAAATTAAGCAGGAAAATCTAAGAATTACTGTGAAGTACGGCCCATTAATGCGCTCACGTGACCGCGGAACCGCGGCCAAACCAAGGGTTTGGCGGCGGTTCCGCGGCCAAAATTTTGATTTGGTCCCTGGTACTTCAGGTATTGATTCTTAGGTCCTTTTTAATTATTCTGGGAATTTTTAATTCCACTCAAGTGTTGAGTTTTCTGGGTTGTATTGGGGACTCGTTGATTCGATCGGATAATATAACTTCGTTTAAGTTTTTTCCGGATAATTTTAGAAACTGTTAAAAAGTTCGAACGGATATCAATAACTCACTTTTTCCCCTGTCGGAAATTTTTTCAAAAGTTAGTTTTTTCCGTAGTTTAAGAACGTTCTAAGTCGTGCAAGTAACGCGGTGGACCCTCTAGAAGACAACAAACCTTAACTCGATTATGTGACCGTCTTGAACTGCCTCTAAACCTTAGGGTTTGTGGCGGTACGGCGTGCCACATGTGAGGCGTTGGCTTGACCCTTCTACGGCTGGACCATCGGTACTGTGGCATGTGATGGATACTTTTTGAACTCCGCTCAAGTGTTGAGCTATTTGGAAAACTTGGGTGTTTGATTATTCGATCGGAAAGTTTAACATTGTCTATTTATCTGGAATGTGATACAATATTTGGAATTCACAGGTAGTTATGAGATAACTAATTTGAATGTTATAAATCTAGCAGTTTAGTCGCAATTGATCGGTTGCCACGGAATTTTGATGTGATCAAAAGTCCGTCGCAATTACGTAGCGTACGCGGATACTTGCCGGGTAAACTTAATAGACAACCACGCCCCATAGCCCCGACCAAGTGACTGTAGGAGAACCCCGTCGCCAAAAGCATCCGTTCGGGTGCTCGCGGCAGCGGTGTTCCGCCTTAGTGCACTTCGTCGACAGCATCCGGGGGTGCGGCCGTCTACTAAAGTTTGCGACGAGCATTCGATCAGGATGTCGGGAATCTTGTTGAATTGCCCGACTTGATATTGAAAAGAGTTTTCGATAATGAGACTAAAATGCGGGATTTATAATTGTTAGGCATGCGATGTCTAAGGAATTCATTTGGTTAGGCATGCGATGTCTAAGGAGGTTGCGGATTCCAACTGTTGTAGTTTTACACTTTTTTTTCTGTGACCGTAAGTGTAGTATGTGGTGTATCGCCGGCTTCTTTGCTATACATCAACGACAATCGGGATACGCATACTTGCTTACGTTGATGATATATGATGTTATGTGTTGCTGTGATATGTTATATTGGATCGTCGTGTTTGAATAGCCAGGGGTTTTATGTGAGATGAGAGTTTTTCATTTTCATTCATGTAAAATTCATTTGTATGTAATATTCTTTTATTGGGGCACTTCCAGGCTGAGGATGATGTCACCATTGTATATTATTTACTTTTCCGCATTAGGTAGACCTAAGGCGGGGAGCACAAGTAACCGGGTTCTGGGGTCCAGTGGGAGACCATCTCGAGGCGTCGAGACCGGGTCTCCTAACCCTAGAATTGGCAGTGTTACTTGCCGCTCTCGTAGGGGTCTAGGGATGTGGGTTTGGCTATTCATCGCGACCGTGGAATTCGTGTTTTATACAGGCTCGTATTGAAAACACGGACGTCCTAGTATATCCAATATTTCATATATGTTCTTCTGCTGTAATGTTCTGTGATGAGATCATATTACTGCCTGAGACGAATGTTTATATTATATATATGAGATATATGTTATATTGCAGATTTCGTTTCAAATGTGATACTTGTGAAGCATAATAAAATGGGACTTCATTAATGAGATTAATGAAACTAAAAGAAACCTAAGATGTTGTAGAAACTTATTTAAAAACTGGTAGCTCTAGTTCTTGCTTTGCATAGTGGTGTTTCTTGTAGAACATACAACACCTTATTCGATAAGGAAAGAGCCGAGATCCCTTCACCGGGAGTGACCTCTTTAGTGAAACTAGTAGATGCTACAAATTCGGTTTGTCTTTTGATTGCTTCTATAGTTCTTACTTTGCATAGTGGTATTTGTGAAATATCCTGCACCTTATTCGATGAGGAAAGAGCCGATGATCCCTTCACCGGGAGTGACCTCTTTAGCAAAACTAGAAAAGGCCTAAAAAACATTCCATTTAAAAAAAATCACTCGATTCTACAACGATATCAAGTTCATTACGCAAAGGGTTTTCTTAAAAACCTGTCGTAGCCCTCCGTCATTTCAGATAAGTAATAGTTAGTATTCGTACTGCGTTTGTTGACCTTGTCAAGGCGTAGTGTGCGGTAGCTGATTACTGCTTATCTGTATAAGCATATGATGCGATTGGATTAGGATAGTCGTGCGACTTTGTTGACCATATTAAGGGTCGTGCGGGTGGGTTTAATTCAATCGGGAAATGACGGGTTGAACTTGACTAGCACTTATGATTTGTTGACCATGTTAAGGTCATATAGCTGTTAGGGGTAAAATATTATCGGGAATTTCAAGTGTTGAAATTTGCAATGAGATTGCATACCTTCCATGAGATAGTTGGATCCCGATACCCGCTGTGAGTAAGAGTTACTCCTGAGAGAGTTTTACGCATTACAATTAGCCGATCAAGTAAGTGTCTAGAAAGGTGTCAACGAGATTATGCCCCTGGAAAAACGAGGTTTACTTTAATTAGGTCCGTGCGAAAGCACGGGGAACCTCCCTCAAAGTACCGGCACTGGCTTGGCTGAAAGATTGGCGAACTTGTAGAGTGTAATTAATCCCAGCTAGTCTTTTCTTTTAGGGTTTGAAGGAAGATTTGACTAAAACAGTAGGAGACATCCTGATTAGATAAATTGATAACCAATCTAATCATGTAAAAGCGCACGCTGAGTGTTTTCTTTTCTCTCTCTCCTGGTTACGACTATGTCACGCCTTAATCAAGATAATAATACGGATGTATTAACCGAACCCGCTTGTTATACTGCGCTAAGGAACGTTGGTCCCGTTCCAACTTATAATTGTTATAAGACAGCAGAAATTAGGGGATTACCAGAATTCCCGTGCCGCCCAAACGAAGAAAGTGCATGCTGATGCATCTTCTTCGGGTGTGTTCATTACAGAGAACTGTTTCTCAGTATCCTTTACGTACTGGGTATTTGATACCGGATCAGGATCCCACATATGTGATTTGTTACATGGGCTACAGATAGGTAGAGAACTGAGAACGGGTGATAAGTTTCATGAGATAGAAACGGTGAAAGTGTTGCAGCCAAGTCTGTTGGTCACTATCACCCTGTATTAACAAATACATTGATTCTAAACGAATGTTATTAGATACCGAACCTGATATACAATATCATATCAGTCTCTTTATTTGTAAAGAAGGATATAATTTTGTATTGTTGGATAATGTTTTGAACATTTCCTATATCAAGAGTTGGTCGGTTCAGGCACGTTATCTAAAAACATTGACGTTCTAAATCAAACTACAGTTCTAAGTATACAGAACACACACAAGAGGAAGAGTTCAGAAATGAACGAATCCTTCTTGAGGCATTGTAGACTAGGTCATATCAATGCGACCCGACAAGCTGAAGTTACATTTAGATGCATATTTAAATTTGTTTGAATTTACATCTTGTGAAACTTGCCGGTCATGTCACAAAGATAAGATGACCACAGCTCTGTTTATTGGAAACAGAGAAAGAGTTATTGAACTCTTGGGATTGATACATGTTGATGTATGAAGGTCCCCTATCTACACATGCCAAGACCGGTTCTTTGTACTTCATTATATTCACTGATGATCTCTCAAGATTCGTACATGTGTTCCTGTTGAAACACAAGCCCGAAGCTTTTGAGATATTCACAGAATATAAGTTAGAAGTAGAGAACCAAAAACGGGTATAAGTATTATGTCCTTTGATGAGATCAAGGAGGAGAATACTAGAGCACGGAAATCCTGGACTACTCTAAAGGAGAATGAGATTCTCTCTCAGCATTACTCCTCCGTATACACCACATCACATTGGTGTATCGGGGCGGAGCAATCACACCCTATGTGATATGGTGTACTCTATGATGAGTACTACTGAGTTTCCTATTTCCTTTTGGGAGTTATGCACTTTAGAAGCTGCATACCTATTGAATGTGGATTCAATAGTTTCCAACGAACCTCAGCCTCTCCGCCGATCTAGTAGGGTTCCTCACCCACCTGAGAGATACTTCGGTTTCTCTATGATAGTGGGAGCGAGGATTGCATCATGAGATGATGACCCAACTAGTTTCGAGCTGGCCATCAGAAGTGAGACTCTGTAAGAATGACTGGATACTTAGCGATCTGAGATGGAATCCTTATACACCAACAAAGTATGGACTTTGGTTGCTTTATCTGAAGGGTTAAATCCCCATCAGGAGCAAGTATATCTTGAGAAGATTACTTGGTGTACATGGAAAAGTTGAGACTTTCAAAGCTATGCTTAAGTCCATCCAGATCCTGCTTGCCACGGCTACATACCATGACTATGATATTTGGTGGTTAGGTGTCATGATTGCTTTTCTAAATGATGTTTTAGAAGAGAGCGTCTATAAGTACACAGCCAGAGGGCTTCGTAGACAGTGGGAGCAGCGGAAACGTGTGCAAGATGTTTTATGTGATAAAATAGGCATCGCGGAGTTGGAACATCTGTTTTGATGTGGTAGTCAAACAGTTTGACTTCATCAAAATGGTAGATGAACCTTGTATATACAAAAAGGTAGTAGAGAGTATGGTGGTGATCCTCGTAGAGTACATAGATGACATACTCTTGATAGGGAAGGAGTTTTCTATGCTACGCTCGGTCAATCTCCGCTTATCATAAGGATTCTCCATATAGGATCAAGTGATACCTCCTAAATCCTGGGTTTTGGATCTATGAGATAGATCTAATTGGATGTTAGGATACTCACTAGTTGTAGTGAGATGGTATCAATCGATCCTGGGGAGAATCACTGGAAAGGTTCCAGGGTGATAAGGACGACTGAATGTCAGTCGCAGGCATTGTCTTTACCCTCAGTGGAGGGACGGTATGTTTGAAGAGTTCCAAGCTAGATACCGTGACTTACTAGACGATTAAAGGCAAGATACATCGTTACCAAGGATGCTACCAAAGAGGCAGTCTGGATATATATAAGTTCATGAGATGAACTTTCGTTCCAACCATTGTGTGACAATGGAGTAAAGGCTTTGGCCAAGGAACCCCCGTCCCATCAGTCAATCCAGATATAATTCTTAGGCAGTATCACCTGATCATAGAGATGGTTGATCTCCAGGGAGATCGAGGTTAGGAGAGTAGACACAGAGGAAAACAGCGCGGATCCACTCACAAAGGCCTTTTTCCCAGTAGAGACTTTTATGGGATGGTTGAGTATGAGATACTTCAACCACAGCTAATTGTTGGGTATGTGATACCACAACAGATGGCCCTAGTGCAAGTGGGAGATTGTTAGTTATATGTATGCCCTAGAGGCCATTACTGTACATACGATGTATATTGTAATGGATGCTTGGACATATATAGGGAGGACTTTCTTGCTCGACATGATAGTACGCTATCTGGTTGTACTTTATCTTAACATGTACTCTGATTGTCTCTATGTTACATGTTGATAAAGCCCTTAGGATATGTACTCGACTACTGGGACTATGATGAGATCATACTAGTAGGACCACGGTAGTCGACGAGTACATCCTATAACTGTTCCTAGTCGAGGGTGTATCGAGACGGGGCATCGATACACCAGAGTAGACTAGCGTATACGCATCTTGACCCATATGATGGGTGATGGATGATCCCATATCCATCGGTGTTTGACATCAAGGATGGTGTACGAGTGCTCAGTAGAGACTGGGTACACTGGACGGACTCGCCGAGAACTCCCAGATGGTATTATACCTCACGTCAGATGGCAGTTCTCCGGTGACACTGGTACAGAGTAGTCTGTTGACCCGAGATCGTCATAGAGTCTTGTGTGATTCCCACTGTGCTTTGATTTCCATCATACCACGTCCAAGAGGGCGTGCAAAAAGGTGGTTTTTGGGTACAGTCCCGAATCACATGGAGGCAATAAGCGATAGGAGGGGATTCGTCTCTCCCGGTATAGGGAGTTGATGTTGTACTGTGTTCGACTAGATATAACTGGAAATCCCTGGCCAGGGTTACTGAGATTTACTGGTAAGTGTTATCAGTAGTTTCTCGAACTGTTATAGACTTCATATCGACACGACTTATCGAGCTACTGGGGTCTGGCGTTTACCATCCCTAGGCTAGATATGCGACATATCAGACGAGACCGGACTGTACGGGAGTGTTACTGATTGGATTCACAGGAGAATGTACAGGATTGCTTGTTGATCTTCTAAGCGCTCAATACCTGGGTGGCTGTTACGTTTAGCTGACCGCTTGCAGCTTATGGGTGTTTGATATGATCATCACCTACTGCCGGCGTATTGACGATTCTTTAAAGTCCTACACAGAGGTTTCTTGACTCAGGCAAAATGGAGTAGGGGCACATATGTGATATGTGCAGGACCGAGGATAATGCGATATGAGATACCGTATTATATTCTCGTGATATTTGATATCAGCCGGGTCATCGGATCAAGTGTTGATTCGATGAATCGGTAAATGAGATATTAGTCGGTTATATGCGATATAGCCGGATTGTCGGATCAAGTGTTGATTCGATAATTTAATGTATAATAATATATATGATATATTAAATTACATTAACTAATATTAGCTCACTAAAAGATTCTTTTTCTCACTCGGGTAATACATTGATATATATGCGATATATGTTAATTGTATTATTTTATTTTGTTACATTAAATATTATATATGTGATATATAATATTGTAACATGATATGATTACTAATGCAACATATTTAGTGGAGATTAAACAAGATTAGGGTTTGAATTGGGTTAGTCCATTCATGAACCTTCTAGAAGGTTTTTCTTTTGTCATGAAAGAAATATTATGCTTGATATTTTTGTGTGACTCATTCTTAACCCAACCCAAACCCTAGCCCTAGTTAAATCTCTACATGTGTCATCCTTGACCATGGTTGCATGATTAATCATTATTAGATTTTCATTATTCATTACAAAAGGATTCACTATTTTTCTTCTTCTTCTTCTTCCTTGATGAAAACCTTTCTTGCTTTGCTTTTTATGATGAAAGTGAGTGAGAATAAGAAAACAAATGAGAGCAAAAATCCTACTTCATCATCCTCATCTATCCTTGCCATTTAGATGAGAGTGTTCACTTCATTTAGTGAGTGAGAGCTTGTGTTAATAAAACTTTAAGGTAGATCATCTTTGTTATCGAAGATCGAAAGCAAGCTTGCATCTTTCTCTTCATGGAGCCTCTCTAGAGTCCGGAACATGATGATCGCAGCGAAAGGACCTCAACACGGAGCTTAAGAAGTGAAGGACCGGATCTACAAAGGTTGTAATCCCTCTTACTTAGTGTTAAAGTGTTTAACATGCTTGTTTTCGCCTAATCTCTAGTTTAAAGATCCGGCTTTGGGTTGTTCGGCACGGCTAAATTTTAAATCGGGCATGGTTGATGCCTCGTAGACCCTTGTGCATGTGCCTAGCAACCCTACGGATGCTGCTGACATCATTCGTCTGTACATGTTACCTGTTTACTGCCTAGTGGCACGTCTCGGATTCAGTCCGAAAGTCTTGACCGTGGTCCCGGGCATGCACAGGATACTATTGAGTTACATCGACGATTCATTAAATTGATTTCAAGGACTTGAGAGTAATTAACCCAGTAGTTTAGTCCAGATTACTCACCGCACGTCACATGTTCTTATATACTTCACTGTTCCATATTCGTGTTACTGTTATACTCTTATTGCTGTTCATACTCATGCCTTCATATCTTGTTACTTCCTGATTATATTTTATTGTTGATTTTATGACGCACTGACGTTTGGGTTTTGCATGGCCCAGATCCTCTACCTTTGTTGCAGGATGACCAGGAGTACTTCAGCTGACAGGCCGAGCAGTGAGGATCCTGTTAGTTTCTAGTTTAGTTTAGTTTTATTTCCGTATTTTTCATTTCCTGATGTGAACCCGTATTTGGGACGTACTTTCCAGATGTTATTGCTTTTGGGATTTATTGCTTCCGCATATTTATATTTCTTGACTCGTTTATTATGGCATATGGACATGTACTAGATAGTTTATTTTATTTTACTGTTCTTGATATTTTATAGACAGCCGTAATGTGACTGTGGAAGGATATTTCCTATCCACAGGTAGCATGGTTGGCTCTGTCATGTGCCGATCTTAGCGCACTCTGGGGAGCGGGGCGTGACAGAGTTTGTTTGGTTTCAAGGCTATAGGATTTAGGTTAATCGGGTTTGATTCTTTTGTAGTTGGGTATTGGACCCAATACACGAATCAGAATACTCGTAACTAGGAGCATGTCCTGTCTTATTGCTATCTTGCCATCCTTGAATCCATAACTATCTTGCTTCTTGTATCCTGTTTATTGAATCTTGTTTATCATGCTAATCATCTTCAGTGTTTTGACTTCAGAATCATGGCAGATAGAGAACTGCGATCGTACCAGAGGCATGTTGATGACGCCGTATTGCTTGGAGTAATTCGTGGAATGCTGGAGAACCAGAAGTGGCAAACCGAGCTGAACCAGCGGCAAGCCGGAGCTTTTCAGGAGGTTTACGGATCATCCAGCAGTCTGTAGACATTGTTGTGGCCAAACTAGTACAGTACGTGGGTACCGTGACGGATTTCAGGAGACTTGGTCCGTCCACTTTCACTGGTTTGGAGGAGCCGTTGCCAGCGGAGCAGTGGCTAGTCGATACGGAGAATTTGCTCGTTGCGGCACAGATTCCGGAGGACAAGAGAGTGGATGTTGTACGCATCCAATTGGTGGACTATGCCCGTAAGTGGTGGCTTGTGGAAGAGACCCATTTGTCCAAGCCGATCACTTGGGATGCTTTCTCGCAGAGTTTCTTGGAGAAGTTCTTTCCGCAGACTGCACGGGAAGAAATGGAAGAAAGGTTTATCAGCTTGAAGCAGAATGGCGAATCCGTGGATACGCATGCGGCTGAGTGGACATGGCTCAGTCGATTCGCGGGACCTTTGGTTGCCAACGATGCTGATAGGGCACGAAGGTTCATGCGCAGTTTGGACGTGGAAATCCAGAAGCACATTATATCTCTGGGATTGACCACTTTCTCGCAAGTTCTTAAAGCAGCCAGAGAGAAACAGAGCTTATCAGTGAAGACAAGGGATGTGCAGCAGCAAGCAGTTGTGGTACGGAAGCCGGTGTTTACGCCGAACCGAGCGCCTATACGCAGAGGTATTTCGGTGAACCGACGTGGCGTAGTACCGATGAAGAAGCCCGTCGTACCCAAGCAGAAAGGAAGGTTGTTTTGTGACTTCTGCCGTCTACCCGGACACTTGCAGAGGGAGTGTTGAAGGAGGCTTGGACTTTGTTTGGTTTGTGGACCAGCGGATCATACTATCAATACTTGTCCATCGAAGCTTCGTTTGAAGGATGATGTTCAGAAATCACCGCAGAGGCAGATTCAGGGGCAAAAGCAAATAACTCAGGGACCTAATCAAGCTCGAGCCTTTACTCTGACGGCCGAAGAGGTGAAGGCTTCAGATGAAGTTGTTTCAGATATCCTACTTGTTCATGATTTTCCCACATTAGCATTATTCGATTCTGGTGCATCTCATTGTTTTATGTCGTCCAAGTTTATTGCTGCACATTCGATTTTTTGCACGACCCTGTCTAGTTGTTGGGACATACACACTGGGAACGGGAAGATCATATCTAGTAGTGAGTGCAAGGATTGTTCTGTTATTATTTGTGGACAAGAGTTATTTGCAGATTTCTTGGTTATCGATATCGGCAGTTATGATGTTGTCTTGAGAATGGACTTCCTCGGCACTTTCCACGCTCACATTGATTGTAGGGCAAAGAAAGTGATTTTCCAGATTCCCGGACATCTGAAGTTTATATTTGCTGGAGGTAGCATTTCTGTCGGGCCAGTCGAGTTTAGGGCTAGGTCGACAAGCATCGTCCATTCGTCAATGGAAGTTGATAAGGAGAAAGCGCCAGCTATAGTTCGAGAGTTCATGGATGTGTTCAAGGACATCTCGGGTTTACTATCAAAACGAGATGTGGAGTTCGCGATCGATCTTGTTCCTGGTGTAGCGCCAATCTCAAAGGCGTACTATCCAATGGCACCAGTGGAGTTGGAGAAAGTCAAGAAGCAGATTACCGAATTGCTAGAGAAAGGTTGGATTCACAGTAGCAATTCAGCTTGTGGAGCTCCAGTTCTTGTAGTCAAGAAGAAATATGGCACAAGGAGAATGTGTATCGATTATCGAGAATTGAACCGGGTGAATATTAAGAACAAGGACCCGATCCCTCGCATTGGCGAATTGTTCGAGCAACTTAGTCGCGCGAGGATATTCTCGAAGCTGGATTTGCGATCCGGATATCATCAGGTCTGAGTTAAATCAGAGGATATTTGCAAGACTGCATTCCGAACTCAGTATGGACATTACAAGTATTTAGTGATGTCATTCGGAGTCACGAATGCACCAGCAATATTTATGGACTTGATGAACCGAATCTTTTCACCGTTCTTGGACCAGTTTATAGTGGTGTTCATCGATGATATTCTGGTCTACTCGAGAAGCCTAGAAGAGCATGTTGAATACTTGAAGATCGCACTGCAGACGTTGAGGCAAGAAAGATTATATGAAAAGATGAGCAAGTGCGAGTTTTGGCTTAAAGAAGTGAAGTTTTTGGGGCATGTCGTATCCGGAGATGGAATCGCCGTTGACCCTGAGAAGATTGCAGCAATTCAAGATTGGCTGATTCCGAGGAATGTAGCGGAGATAAGAAGTTTTCTTAGACTTGCAGGATACTACAGAAGGTTCATGGAGAATTTTGCTCGATTGGCTGAGCCTTTGACTAAGCTTACACGGAAGGAGGTACCATTTGTATGGACGGATAGTTGTTCGTCAGATTTTGAGGCGTTGAATCAAAGGTTGATAACCGCTCCTATTTTGACCGTACCAGACGGTTTCGGAGGATTGGTGATTCATAGCGATGCATCTGGGAAAGGTTTGGGATGTGTTTTGATGCAGCATGGGAAGGTTATAGCCTATGCATCGAGACAGTTGAAGATCCATGAGAAGAATTACCCAACTCATGATTTGGAGCTAGCAGCTGTTATTTTCGCCTTGAAGATTTGGAAACACTACTTACTGGGCGAAAGGGTCGAAGTGTTCACCGATCACAAAAGCCTAAAGTACGTGTTCACGCAGAAAGAGCTTAACATGAGGCAACGTAGATGGTTGGAGTTGATGGCTGACTATGATCTTGATCTCAAGTACCATCCGGGGAAAGTTAATGTAGTGCCGGATGCGCTTAGTCGGTTGCCAGCAATTCGGATGTTGACTGCACAGAAGGAGCTTATCGAAGATTTTCGGAGGTTCGAGTTGGAGATTGTGCTGCCGTATTCTTCGGAACAGTTGATGCAGCTGCAAGTACAGTCGTCATTGATCGATAATGTTAAAGAAGCGCAGTCGCACGATCCAAGGTTGCAGAAGTTTCGAGAACATGTAGAAGCGGGACTTCGAACGGACTTGTTGATTCATGAAGATAGTTCGTTGCGATATGGTAGCCGTTTGTATGTGCCAAAAGGAGGCATTCGTGAAGAAGTTATGAAAGAGACGCACAGTTCCGTGTATTCCGTACATCCAGGAGGCACGAAGATGTACTGTGATCTACGACAGCATTTCTGGTGGGAAGGCATGAAAAGGGAGATTGCCTGCTTTGTAGCGAAGTGCTTGGTGTGTCAGCAAGTTAAGGCTGAACATCAAAGGATAGCTGGTTTATTGCAACCACTTCCGATTCCTCAATGGAAGTGGGAACATCTAACCATGGATTTCGTGACAGATTTACCGCGGAGCCCAAAGGGCAACAATGCAGTTTGGGTGATTGTTGATCGATTGACCAAGGCAGCTCATTTCATACCGTTTCGAGTTGGTCAGTCGACGGAAACATTGGCAGAGCGGTACATGCAGGAGATTGTAACATTGCATGGAGTACCTGTGAGTATCGTTTCCAATCGTGATACCCGATTCTTATCACACTTCTGAAGGAGTTTACAGGAAAGTTTGGGAACGCGATTGAAGTTTAGCACTGCTTATCATCCCCAGACAGATGGCCGGTTGGAGAGAACGATCCAAACTCTTGAAGATATGTTGATAGCTTACATATTAGACTTCAAGGGTTCGTGGGAGGATCATCTACACTTGGTGGATTTTTCTTACAATAACCGCTTTCAGGAGACTATTCAGATGGCTCCATTCGAAACATTGTATGGTCGCAAGTGTCTCTCATCCGTTTGTTAGGACGATATTGGAGAACGAAGATTGTTGGGACCAGATTTGATCGTGCAAATAGTAGAGAAGGTTAATACTATCCGAAATCACATGAAGGCAGCACATGATCGGCAGAAGAGTTGGGCCGATACATCGAGAAGACCTCCAGAGTTCGCTGTTGGTGATCTGGTATTCTTGAAGATATCACCGACTAGAGGAGTGATTCGTTTTAGGAGTCGAGGCAAGCTTAGTCCTCGATTCTATAACAACCCTAAATTTCCTGTACAACTTTCTGTAGAATTTTTTCAAAATTTAAACAAAGGGGTACTTTTTCCTGAGTACAAATTAAATATTTGTTTTGCTAATTAATTACAAGAAGGAGCTTATAGCTCATTGGTAATACCTTGCACTACTGAACCAAGCCACCAGAGTTCAAATCCCATACCCCACATTATTTTTAATATTGTTTTATTTTGAATTTTTAGAATACCAAAAGTTTACACGTGCATATCTCACAAAAACCCCACTATACATAAAAATCTAACAGTACCAGAGGCCATGTGAGGCGTCGAGGGCGATTCCGGCCACCTGACTCAGCCGGAATCGGCCCACTCGGCCGGCGGACCGGCGGACTCGGGCCGCCGCCGCAGGCCGGAGTAGCCGATTCCGGCAAGTCACCAACATGGAAGATTTGTCTTTTCACCTCCTCTACACACCTGTATAGTTTAAATACCTAGACCAGTAATATAGAGCCTTCTTTAAACCCCAATTACTCCACTTTTAATATATTTTAATATATTTTATCACATTTTTTCTTTTTAACCTTTCATCTACCCTAATTCTAGCCTAACCCTATAAATACAACCCCTAAACCCTACCCCCTCACTCCAAAATTCTGAGCAGACTCTCAAGAAATTCCTAAAAAACCCTAGTATGCATTTGAAGTGAACAAAGAGGAGATGTTCCGGCGATTTTTCCGACAACAACCCTAGGAGATCCCGGCGACGAGACGACGAATCGGCGCCTCCTCCCGATCCCTTTCCCTCTCCTCTTTAAGCTAAACCCATAAGTCCCACCTTCCCCTTTCTCTACTCTTTCTGAAAATACGAAATTCTAAAACCCGACAGAATCGGAGCAAATCCGATTTCCGATTCGGTTCTTCCTAAAATCTCACTTTTCCTTTAATAAAATCTTGTTAAACCATTACATGTTGATTATTAAATACTAACTAATCATATTGAACAAGTTCCATTTAAAAAGAAATTGCTATTTCCATTTTACCGTACTTTTTCATTAAAATACCATATAGTTTCATTTTCGACATTTAAACATCAGAAACTTGCTATACTTTTAAGTAGATCATGAGGTAATGACCTACCTCCTCACAACACTCATATGCAATATAGCACAATACCTTTCGGGAACATAGAATACGGAAAAACGAAATATTTCAAATAAATACCATTACTATTAAAACCGTTTTCTAAAAGATTAGTATTTTACACAAATCTTTGCAAAGCGCCGCTACAACCCATTTTGGGGAACCCGACTGGGACGGTGCGGATTATCGCACATCCCTGGGCTTAGTAGTGCGAGATGCGGACCTCCGCAAGGAGTATTCGGTCTCAAGAGATTTAAAATACGACATCTTAAGAAAATGAGATTTTTAGAAATATAAAATATATATTAAAATTATTTTTATATAATTATGTATATATGTAATATTAAAAATATCTATTTTGAAATAATATAAATATTCCAACTGTTTTCAAAAATCACAAGAATCACTTTATATTAATATATTAAATTAATATACCATGAATTCCATACAAGTCAATATTACAAATAAATACCCTTTATTATGAATTTAGGATATTTTCGCTAAAAATATCACAATTATAAAATTTACATTCATGATAACACTAAAGACAATAACTAAATACTTGGGGAGTATTTTGAAAAGTATATAAAAATATTTTTATATAAAACCCCCTCAAGTTCTATAAATTACCCCAAGGACCCTAGTAAACATATGTTTAAGCGGGACCAATCTCTTGATCCTCAGGGAGTCGGAGAAGTGGGTGCTTGCCTATCTAAGATAGACAACTTAACAACGGTGTTATCAATACGGTAATCGTCTTTGAAAAAAACACAAATCCTGCCGCCCATGTGCAGAGATTACCGATAATATCAAAACCATCAGGACTTCAATTTACTTTTCTAATTGTCTAACTCAGACTGAGTCTCATTAATAAACTGACATGAATATGATTCAAGTATAATTTACAATCTACAATCTACAATCTACAATATTACAATTCAACATGAATCCATTCAAATCTATATTGACCGAACCGAACCATGGATATACTTCCATTTACATGATTCTCTAGTTACATCCATAATTCTACAGTTACATCCATTTACTGATATCATGATTTCGGTAAGTCATTCAATTATACAATCTATACAGTTTACAATACAAGACAATACAATACAACTATACAAACAAGACATCTCAGGGTTTAAGGGGTAGATTGGTACGGAAGGTGTTAGAAATGGCACGAGACAGTAAGATTAAAACACCTAACCTATATTCCGTTGCTGTTGTACCGTGGCCCAGCGGTTCCTTGTACATTCTGTTTGCCCTAGTCTCTAGCATATAGAGACTCCTCTCGTATACACTGGCATTCTTCTGTACCAAGCTACAAACAACAGCGTTAACACCACATTATAACAATATAATACATCTTTACCTTCTTATTCTGTCTATTCTATTTCTCCCTTATCTTTGGGACTTACCGAGCGATCTGTTCACTGACGACATTCTCTTCTTTCTTCTTTGAATATCGTCAGGTGATCTGGACACGTCAGAGATCGAGCCCAGCGCTGAAGACTTGGACCATTTCATTGAAGACCCAGAGTTTTAGTTCATTGTACACTTTCATTTCAGTACTTTCCATTTCTGTTATGCCACTGTTTAGGCATTGGTTTATTCCAGTTGTATTTACTTTTCCATGCATTGTACAAATGAATGTGAATAAATAAAATTGCTGTTTTATTATATCTTGTCTCTTTTGCATTTACTTTTATATTGCTTAGATACGCTTAGCGTATTTACTTCACAGTAAATACGTAGCGGCCTCGTCGCGTCCTCTGCCCGTATACTGAGAAGCGGGGTGTGACAGATTCGTTGGGCCTTTCGAGATTATGGAGCGTGTTGGAGAAGTGGCTTATCGATTGGCGTTACCACCATCTTTGGCGAGTGTTCATGACGTGTTTCATGTATCTCAACTCCGTAAGTATGTTCGAGATGAAACACACATGCTAGATCATTCGGAGCTGACTGTGAGAGAGGATTTAACTTATGAAGAGCGACCGATGTCGATTGTTGATCGAAAAGAAAAGGTCCTTAAGAACAAGATTATTCCTCCAGTACTTATTTCTTGGGGAAATCGCTCGCACGGAGAATCGAATTGGGAACGAGAAGACGAGATTCGACAGAAGTTTCCACACCTATTCTTATAGATTCATGTTTGTTTATCTTTTCTTGTTTCTGGAATTTCGAGAACAAAATTCTTTTGTAGTTGAGTATAATGAAACATCCTAGTTCATTTATACCAGTTCTATTTTGAGTATTTTTTTATTTGTGGCTATTCTTGATTTATTGTGTTTTGGGTGCGAATAGTATAATTGGTATCTGTATTTGCATCCGACTCGACCCGCTTACTGGAAACTCATCCTGATTCTCATTTATGATTTCTCCCGGCTATTTATGAGGATCCGTGCACTTTCAATTTTTTATATATACTGCATACTGGCATTATATCTGGCATTTGCTTTTTTTTAATATAAAATTTAAAGTCAAATAAAATATTTTAAAAATATCTAGCATATTTTGCATCATACTCCTGACCATGTGGTACTATCCGCGCATCTTGTTCTCGTCCCGTTTAGTGAAATAGACCCGTTTGGATGGCTACGTGCACGTTGCGTACATCCGTTCTTGGGGGTATGTATTTTCGTTATCCGGATATTCTATTTTGGTTTTGGTTGATACGCATATTATCAGTATTTTCAAATCATATTTTAGACCCAACTCGGGCGCATTTTGGAACAATTTTGTATTAGCCAAAAACTCAAAATTAACTAATATTATATTTTTTAAATTATATATATATAAGTTATTATAATTATACGTTTAAAATTTTTTTTAACCAAAAAGATTTTTAAAATCAAAGTGTAACAGCTCTCTCTCTCTCTCCTATGCTTATAATTTTCTTTAAACCTATTTTTTAAAGCTTTTGCACCCACTGTTCCCCCATGTACTCTCTCTTCTTTCTCTTTTCATTTTTCTCCTGCCTTATCACCTCGTCCTCGCCGCGCCCATGTCTGCGCGTCGTGCTCGTCGACGTCTCCTCACCGCCGGCAACCCCATCTCCCCGACCTTCTCCTCCACTTCCCTTCATCGCCACCTCCTCACTTCCTGTTCCCCAAAATCCCGAACCCAAAGAAACCACGTACCTATCACCGCGACGACACCCATCACCTCCGATCCTTGCCGTCGACATCCTTGCCTCCACCTCGTCGTTGCCGCTCCCCGCTCGTTTCCCTCTCCCCAACACCAGAGCCTCCTCCCTGCAACCCCGACCAGAAACCCGACGTGAATCCCCAACCGAGCAACCCATCGCTTCCCATCCCTCTGACCCCGACGACGTCCGTTCTCGTTGTCGACCTTCCCTCGTCGACACCTTCTCCCCTCTCTCCTCCCTTTCCCCTGCAACCGAGCCCTCTCCCTTGCGCAAGAACCTGATCCCGACCTCTTTAACCTTGATACCCGTCTTGCCGTGAAACCTCACCGGAAAACCCACGCCTCTCGTCGTTACCCCCTCGCCTCTGTCCCAGAACCCCAGAACAACTCCCGTACACCCTGCAACCACCACAGCCCTCTTCTTCTTCTTCTTCTTCTTCTTCTTCTTCTTCTTCTTCTTTCCTTTCTTTTCTTTTTCTTGATCCGTGTTTTCCGATCATCGCAGCAGCCGTGCCATCGCTGACGGTCAGGCCGACCCAGTGGACGTCCCCAGCCAGCGTGGTCACCTTCTTGCTTTTCCTGGACCTGTCCCATGTGCGCGTGTGTACATTGCGACGTTTACCCGACGTCGGACGCTGCGTATACACCCCGTTGTGAGATCCATTCAGGCAAGTTCACCTTGCTACATGCTATGATACATATTATGCATCCATATGAATAAAAATATCACATGTTGATTGTATTGTACAACCATATTAATGTTTTACTGTTTTCGGATACCCGTATGCATCCATATCATTTATTATATATGTAGCTATATCTACAGATCATATTATTTCATGTTACTGTTGTATTAGTACCCATACTTGATAATGTGCATCCTACATAGTCATAGAGCTGTAGCTGTAACCCCTGATAGATATTTGTGCATCCGTGTTTTATTGTGAATCCATACCATTAATTCTATATATCTAGTTGCATGCCATGTCATATTAATTCATATTACTGTTACATTAGTACCCCATGCTTGATAATGTACATCCTAAGTAGTCATGGAGTTGTAGATGTAACCCCTGATAGATATTTGTGCATCCATACTTTTAACGTACATCCGTACTGTTACCGTGATTCGATACTTGATACATTTTACTGTTGGGCACCCATTTGATACACTGTGCACCCCTGACATTACCTGATGCACCACTGCTTGACTTGAAACCTGATCCTGTTCCTAATGCCGACATTCCTGACATGTTGTCTCGATGGACATATCCTGTTGTCTATTTTAGACAAACCTGTACCTTCTTGATCCTGTGTTGGCATTAGCTCCAGATTTATCAATACCTGACTTGAACACATAACTTGGGGGTAAGGGGAAATCAATGATGAAAGCTGACTTGTAACTCAACAGTTCGATGCTTATACTGATCAGTTTTACGGGCTAGGCCAGCCCCGGGATGATGCTGCTGACATCATTCGTCTGTACATGTTACCTATTTACTGCCTAGCGGCACGTCTCGGATTCAGCCCGAGAGTCTTGACCGTGGTCCCGGGCATGCACAGGATACTATTGAGTTATATCGACGATTCATTAAATTGATTTCAAGGACTTGAGAGTAATTAACCCAGTAGTTTAGTTCAGATTACTCACCGCACGTCACATGTGCTTATACACTTCACTGTTCCATATTCGTGTTACTGTTATACTCTTATTGCTGTTCATACTCATGCCTTCATATCTTGTTACTTCCTGATTATATTTTATTATTGATATTATGACGCACTGACTCTGGATTTTGCATGGCCCAGATCCTCTACCTTTGTTGCAGGCTAACCAGGAGTATTTCAGCTGACAGGCCGAGCAGTGAGGATCCTGTTAGTATCTAGTTTAGTTTAGTTTTATTTCCGTATTTTTCATTTCCTGATGTGAGCCCGTATTTGGGACGTACTTTCCAGATGTTATTGCTTTTGGGATTTATAGCTTCCGCATATTTATATTTCATGACTCGTTTATTCTGGCATATAGACATATACTAGATAGTTTATTTTATTTTACTGTTCTTGATATCTTATAGACAGCCGTAATGTGACTGTGGAAGGATGTTTCCTAGCAACATGTAGCAGGTTGGCTCTGTCACGTGCCGATCTTAGCGCACTCTGAGAAGCGGGGAGTGACAGCATCGCTCCCGACTGTCCTCCTATCCTAACTAGCGCTCCTCCTATTACCTCCACATCATCCCTCATGCCCCCTACTCATACCGTATCATCCCCGACTGTCCCCTATCCTTATTAGCGTTTCCCATAAAACTGCTAAGCAGCGTCGCAGCCTCCCCTTAACCCTACTAGTGTGTCAGCGGGTCATCATACCCCCATCACTTCTTCGCATGGTGCGTAGTTTAATCATTTAAAATTTGACACATCATTACAATATAAGTAAATATTGAATCATCTAACAGTTGATTGTTTACAGATCCGTATTCTACTCGCAGGATGGCATCTAACGCCGGTTCTACCGTCACGCCAGGGATGACAGGTATAATCGTTATTTTTTAAAAGATTTTAAATAACGATTGTAATTTAAATTCTTCAAATTCTATATTCATATTCTAAATATTATAATATTGTGTATATATATCTATTTTTTCGTAGATTCGAGCAGTTTTAGGATAAGGGGACCTACTGGGCCCGACTCTACAGACCGCGGGCTGATATTGGCCCATGAGATCTGATTTTTGATGCGATAGATGTGCCTGTTGGAGTGCACGCGACCCAGTGGAGGATTATGTTAGGCAGGAGGTTCATACCTACTACAAGTGCCCGCTCCATATTCGGAAGAACAAGATCCAGACCGAGCGTGCTACGTGGTTTTTTAGGTCGGAGGAGGTATGACATACCCATTCACATATTTAAATTTTAATCGTCGTTATATACGTATACATATACATATACATATGTATATACATATAATTATTTGTTTAATATATTTCAATTTCAGAACATGAAGATTTACAAATTCGTTGGCGAGCCCGGCGGGGATGGCATGTACAGGCCAAACGATATAGATCGCGCCCTCGCTCACTTTCCAGACCAGTGTCAAGTGATTAAGCGACATCGCCGATGGGAAGTGAAGAGTGAAATTTACCTTTCCTGGGTCGCGTCGACCGAGAATTAGCGGATGCACTTGATGGAGGTCATAATGCTGGAGATCCCGAGAGAGGAGCGGCCGCTTCTTATCGTCTATTTTGAACGCGATGATGTGCAGGTATCGATTTAATTTTTAAGATTTTAACAATATAATATGAAATCATATTCTAAAATATATTATAATATTTATTTTTGCAAGACGATACCGGTTCGAAATAAACAGAATCGGAACAACGGCGTGCAAGAACGTGCTATCCCAATCCAAAATAAGCGCTCGCAGGCTAATATTCAGTGGCACTTAGTGAGTATTTCGACGCTTACTTCCATATGTTTTCTATATCGTTAATTAATTGTTAAACTAAATTCTAATTTTATCGCAGAGAAAGAAAGACCCAGCCAACTACAATGAAGCCAAGAGGCGGGCCGCGTTACATAAGGGCACGTGCGCATACATGGTAATTTTCATATAATCAAATTGATTACGTATTTTAAGTTAGCATCTGTACACACACACATATATATCATACAAACCTAGTTTCAGGAGCAGACGGACGCCTTAGGACTTAGCCTCGGCGACTCGATCACCGCCATTGTCCCTGTCCTGCATTCAATATCCGGCGGACACGGTGGATACGAGCGCAGGGTTGGTCTCGGAGCCCATCGATTTTTTTATGGACGTTCGACCACGCATGAGTACGCCGCGACTCAGACGCAGATGGATGCGGCAGCTGCGTCGCAGCAGGAGATCCATCGGCTCCGTAAGCATGTGGAGCAGCAGTATCAGATGCAACAGGAGACGCGGCAGGAGCTTCAGGAGACGCGGCAGGAGCTTCAGGAGACGCGTCACGAGCCGCAGGAGCTTAGGGCGGAGATCCGAGACATGAGACAATCACACGCCGATTCCGTTCAGCAGTCCATACGGACTGAGTTGAGTGCATTTTTAGACCACGAGACGATGGTGGTGGATCGTCGTCCCAACGACGTTAGTTCTATTTTTTGATTTATTATACAATAGGACTTTAGTAGAGTATTGATCATATTTGACGATTTTTTGACACATAAATTTTTTGATTTGTTAGTTAGTAGAGTATTGATCATATTGATTATATATATAATTTTTGTTTATATTTGCATGTGATTCGGAGCTTATTAATTTGATTATAGTATATTAATTGTGTGAGATTTAAATATATTGCGAATGAAAATTATATATTGATACTTGTGATGAAAATTATATATTGCTTGTGATTGAAATTAACACGCATGGGACGCGGAAAATTTAATTATTTAAAAAAGAAACAAAATAACTTGCCATGGTTGTAATCGTGATTAAATACATTTGTTCACGGTTACAACCATGAACAAAAGGCTGCTCCAGATATATCTGGAGCAGGTCTGTTTTATGGGTCACGGTTACAAGTTTTGTTCACGGTTGTAACCATGACCCATAACTGGTTTTGTTCACGGTTAGAACCGTGAACAAAAATCTGGGGCCCATCTATTTTTTTTAAAACTTTTCAGGCTTAGAAATGTTCATGGTTACACCGTGAATGTTTCGTCTTCTGTTCACAGTCAAAACTGTGACCCAATCTTTGCTTACGCAGGTTTGGGTCATGGTTTAAACCGTGACCAAAATGACTTTTGTTCACGGTTTAAATAGTGAACAAATCCCTACCCTGCGGCGGTGTTAATTTATGGGTCCTACGTGTTGCTTGTTAAGTTTGCCTACAAAGTTTGGGCCAACTTTTTTGTATGTATATATTTTATGGGCAATCTACAGTTGACATCAACATTTATGTATGGTAAAAAAATCCAAAAAATTGTTATACCATACTTGCAATACTTTGTTTATTCTAGAAGAAATATAATATTTCTTGAGTTTTTTGCATTAAAGCCATCTTTGAAAACATGACATGTACTGATAGATGGTTGCTTCAACTAAGCTGCTATACTGCTCAGATGAGAGAAAGAAGAGTCTAAGGTGACATCGGCTATTGTATATGTGAATAGGCAACACAAGGATATAGGATTTCGAACGTGACATCTGCTATTCGAGGCCCACTAAAATTCAAATGGGGGCAATTTAGTCAATTACTTGATTGGGGTCCCTGTTGGGATTTTTCTTGGATGTATCCTTGATCTTGAGGTTATGGTATGGTTTACACAATAAGGCTAAATTTCACTAAACTACTTTTAACTATGAGTATTTTCAGTTAACTACTTTAATATTTTTCTTTAAAAAATGTAAGCTATCTGGAAATTCTACATTTAAAGATATTTTAGTAAGAAAGAAAAACTCCCTCAACATCAAAGTTCAGGGGAATTTACTAAAATAATAACCTTAGGTTTGTTTAGTGAAAATCAATGATAGTTAAAGGGAGTTTATTGGAATTCAGCCTTTAGATAACTGCATTAAACTATTTTATTTTTCAAAGTTTTCTCATCAAACAATCTGATAATGTTTTGAGCAAAATAGGGACATTAGGCTGGAAAGATTCTGTTGCGGCAAGACGGTCACGAAGTAATAACACAATCGATATAGAGAAGTAATCAAACCAATCACAGGCAAACAAAAAATAAAAGTACTAACCAAAAGGCGAAGACAAAAGTTTTATTAATCACCAAAATACGGAGGAGTACAAACGGTGGATGAATCACAAATCCCGCTCAAAACCCTATCTTTCACAAATTACAAAAGGGTTCTCTCAAAATATCACAAAAGCCATCTAAAGGCTATCTCATCTAGGGTTACAAAATACTATATTATATATAGTATTAGAAAAGATATATTCAAATAACTAATTTCCTAACTAACAATTATCCGCCCCAAGACACGGCAGACATTTGAAGAAGGCATTGTCAGACGTCTACCGATGAAGTCTTCAAAACAACAGAGCGTCCCCAGACATTTGAAGAAGGAGCTTCATGTTGGATATATGTGCTCTCAAGTCAATTATTGTAATTGAAGGAGGATCTATACGAGAGAGCAATCATACTCAAGATGATAGTATGCAATCTGGTTTGTCTTTATCTTTCATGTGATGCGTTTTATTCACTATCACGTATCATTTAGACATGAGATAAAGCCCTAGGATTTTGCTTGACTACCAGGACAATGATGAAGATCATACTAGTGGGGTCTAAGTAGTCGATAAGCACATCCTTAAATGTCCTTAGACGTAGGAATATTGAGACTGGGCATCGGTACATCAGTTTAGACTAGCATGTACGTTTTCTGATCCGGTTGGAGGGCGATAGCAGATCATGCAGCTATAGGTATTTGACATCGAAGATTGTATACAGATGCTCATTGGATGAGTTACACCGGACGGACTCACCGAGAACTCCAACTTGGTAATATACTTCTGGTGACATTAGTACATGGTAGTCCTTAGGACCTGAGATTACCATAGTGTCTCATGTGTGTTCTCACTATACTTAGATTTCTATCCTACCACGGCTCAAAGAAGTCGTGCAAACAGATTTTTGTTGGGTATAGTTTCAAAGCACGTGGAAGCAGTAAGTAGTCGAGAGGATTCATCTCTCCCGGTATAGGGAGTTGATGATGCACTGTGCAGGACATGACTACAACCACAAGTTGATGGCCATCGCAGTGGAGATAAACTGATAAGTGTTATCAGTTGTTTCTTTAATTGGTTATGAGTCTTTTGTCGCACGACTTATCGAGTTATTGGAGTCCGACAGATTCCAAACCCTATAACCGATATGTGATACTCTTAGACGAAGAGACCAGACTGTACGGTAATGTCACTGATAGATTTTGTAGGGTTCGGATGAACTTGCTCGTTAACCTTTTTTCGATCAATGCCTGGATAGCCGTTACGCGCAGCTAGTACCGCTGACATGCTTATGGACTATGGATATGATCCTAACCTACTGCCAGCTTATTGTCGAGTCTTTAAAGTCTCACACAGAGCTTTCACAACATATGCTAAATGATGTAGGGCATGTATAAGGATACGTGCAGGAGTTCAACTAAACTCGTGTATTTGATACATGTATTTTAATCGGGTGTTAATTGATATTGGCCGGTATATATATGATATAACCGGATTATTAAATCAAGTGTTGATTTAATAATTAAATATATATTTATATATTGTCACGTCCCGCTTACCAAAATACGTAAACACGGCATATGACAGAGACAACCATGCTACCTGTGGCTAGGAATCATCCCTCCACAGTCACATTATGGCTGTCAATCGGATATCAAGAACAGTAAAATATATAGTCTAGCTAACATATGTCCATCTGCCACAGTAAATAGAATCAAGAAAACGCATAAAGCGGAAACAAATCAAGATCCAATGAACAATAGTATCTGAATCACGTCCCAATATGGGCTCACATCGATGAAAATAAAACAGCTAAAATAAATAAATTAAGAGTCTCTAAACTAAATAACTAGCTCCTCATTGCTCGACTTGATTGCTAAAGTACTCATGATCTGCCTGCAATAAAGATAGAGGAACTGGGCCATGCAAAACCCAGACGTCAGTGCATCATAACTATCAAAATAATAGTAATAATCAGGATATGATGCCATTATTAAACATGCGTACGAATAATAAATATAGGTATAAATAGTGAGTTATATGTATGTGATGTGCACCCTAAAATCCGTGCTTCTAGATTATCTATTTTACAAGTTTTTGAAATCAATTAATATAATTCTCATCGTAACTCAACAGTATATATTCCGGTCAAACCCCCACGGGACCACAGCATAATGATTTATTCTGTAACGTCCAGAATCACGGCAAACAATGATTTATTCCGCAACGCTCGGAATCACGGCAAACAATGATTTATTCCGTAACGCCTGGAATCACGACAAACAATAATAATATTCTCTTGAGTTACGTTTTGGTTGCATTCTTGATTTCCCCTTTTCCCAAAGGTTCTATGTTCAAGTCAGGTATTGCCGATATAAATCTAATGCCACCACAGGATCAATCAGGTACCGGTCTTTTCTATACAGACAATGTCGCGCCCTGCTTCCCGGTGTACGGGAAGGGAACGTGGCGAGGCAGCTACGTATTTACTCAGAAGTAAACACGCTAAGCGTATTTAAGTAATATAAAGTAAAATGTATATAAGAGATATGAATGTAATGAACAACACCTTTATTTATTAAACATTCCTTTGATTTAGAAAATATGGAATATATATATTGTATGCTTAAAGTAGATATTTTGATAGTATTTATATATATCTAATATTTATAAAAATAAACATATTTTTCTTAAAAATTGCATTAAAAATTCCATCGAGATCGAATGCTCATTGCGGAGGTCTGCATCTCGCTCTACTAGGCCTGAGGATGTGCGATAACCCGCACCATCCCAATCAGGGTTCCCTAAAATGGGTTGTAGAGGCGCAATTGCACGGAATTAAATAACACACTTTTTAAAGAAAACAATTTTTGAATGTTCATGGTATTTAAATGTAAACTCGTATTTTCCCATAAACTAGATTTTCAAAATTCATCGTGCTATGTCAAAAATGCGTGTTATGATGAGATATGTCATTATCTCATGAGTTATCTAAAGGTAATACGGTTAAATTGAATAATTATAAGTTGTATGTAATATGATGGTATTTTACTGTAAAAGTGAAATAAAATTTGTAACATGAATTATTTTGAGGTGAAATTTGTTTTAATGTGTTTATTTATGTTTGTTAAAGATTATGGGAGAATATGGTATTTTATTATTTAAGAAAAATTGAGTTTTTAAAGAAAAACGAATCGGAAGTCAGAATAACTCCGCTTCTGACAAGTTTTGAAAAAGAGAAGTTTTAGAATAGAGACAGAGGAGAGAATGGAGACTTACAGGTTATTAAGAAAGAAAGGAGAAAGAGGAAGCTTTTGAAACCGTCGGGGCGTCGTTTCGTTACCAGATTCTCCTCGAAACACGTCGGAACTTCGCTCTTTGCTAACTCCACTTGCACAATTTAGGACTTGAAAATTTTTAGAGAGTTTTTGTAATGGAATTCTAGATGAGAATGGATGAAATGGAGTGTGGCATTTATAGGGAAAATTAGAGTTTAGGGTAATGAAGAATAGAATTAAAATGTGCATTAAAAATGAATTAAAGAGAGTAATTATCACTCTCTAGATGTTTTCAGAGTAAACAAACAATATGGGATTAGTGGGGTAAGCGAAGAGGTGCTGGGTTAAAAAATTGAAGACCATCCCCTACGGGGGTTCGGCGGTGCTGGTCTCAAAGCCCATCTCGCCGGCCAAATTCTGGTGAGGGATGGTGGGATTTTGGCCACGTGTTGGTGTCGTTTGGTATAACTAAGTGCACGTATTTGTTTTATGTGTGAGTTTTCATTTTACATGTAGTGTACGTGTAAACCTTTGGGCTTCTAAAAAATTAAAAGAAAATCAATTAAAAATATATGGGCTGGGGTGATTCGAACATAGGGGCTACGTCACAGCAGTGCATGGCCTTACCAATGAGCTACAAGTGTTTTCTTGTTGTTCAAAAGCAAATCAAATTTATAACTTGTGCTCAGGCTTAGGTATTCCTTGTAATTTGGAAAAATTCTGTACAGAAAGTTTAAGGTTGTTACAGACAACAAGTCATGTCTATCAGGACAACAATCAGGAATGTTGGCACTAGCAATAAAATCCAAGTAACAAGTCTGGTAATATGTCGTGAACATATCATATACTGAATATTAACCAAAATAGATACCAATGTAAAACTGTAATCGATATCGTGATACAACTAATGCCAGAATGCATATGTATCTATCTGTAATAATCGTTATATGTCCATTACCATGTAAGATGCAAACCAGATAACATATTGAACTGTTATAGTAGTATAATAATATTGTGATATTCCGGCATGCAAGTAGATAAGCTATTATCGGTACGGATATAGACAGAAACTATAAAATGATAAATCGCTATTTTTTAATGAATATTAAAACGCATGCACTATAATCAAGCATTTAAATATCGATATAATCAAAATAGCATGTTGCATGTTTAGAACTTGCCTGATCGGATCTCACGTCGAGATACAGATACCACGTCTGATGTCGGAATAACGTCGCGATGCAAATTTACGCGCGTAGGACTGGACCTGGCTGAGCAGTGACGTGACGTGGTGACCGGGTTAGATGATGATGGTGACTGGGTCGTCTGGATCGTCAGCGACGCACGGAACTCCGGCGAGACGGCCGAAATCAAAGAAAAGAAAAGAAAGAAAGAAAGAAAGAAAAGAAGAAAGAAGAAGAAGAAGAGATAGAGAGTGAGTTGGTTTTGTTAATTATTAATATATATATATATATATATATATATATATATATATATATATATATATATAGTGTATAGAGAGAGAGAGAGAAAAAAGTTAGAGAGAGAGAGAGAGAGATACACAGAGAGAGAGAGAGACGTGAGGAGAAAGAGAGAGAAGGATAAAGATTATATATTTTAGTTTAATTAATATATTATATTTATAACAGTTGGTATATTATTAGTTGTAATATATATATATATATTATAGGTTTTTACAGATAATATTAGATTGCTCTGAATATTACCCGTAACCATCCAAAAATCTAGTTTTTAAATATGAAGAATACACATAAAATTTTAAATCATAATGCGATATTCTGTCAATAAAAATGTATACCTCTAAGTACGGATCTACGTAAATATACGTAGCGATTCAAACGAGTCTGTTTTAACAATTAGGATAAGAATATGATATATAGGTGCAACCACATGATATCGGGTGTGATGACATACAAGGTTAGATATAAATATATGTTATTTGATTTTTATTTTGTATTATTAAAAGATCTGTGAAATATATTATATGTGTATCATATCTAGATTTGCACGGATACTCTGTACTAGCAAATATTTAATGTAATTTTGAACCAAGATGGATTTTAGATATTCGGGTCGGGTCGGATAATAACCATAACTACCAATTGCACTATCTGCAATCCAAAAGCAACAATAGGAAGAAAATTTACAGCAAGATTTGAAATACACCAAATATATAGTATAAATGCACTAGGGTGTTACATATATTGATATAGTTATATATTAACTAATATCACACTCACTTTATTATTTTCTTCTCTTTATTAATATTTATATTTGATATAAATATTGTGACATGTATTTTGATACATATGAGATGAGTATATAAGACTTATATGGTTTAAATGAGAACATTTCTATTCTTTTATTTATTTCAAAATGGTAATAAGTCATGAAAAATGGATGATTGTAGACTTCTTTAGTTTCTTCTTTGATGACTCATTTTACACATTGATTTGTTCTCATCTAAAACATTATCTTCTTCATATTCTCATCTCCTCCATGACTAGCTCTCTTGATTTTCTTCAAGTGAGAAAGTAGAAAAATAAAAGAGAAAAATTAAATGAGCTAATTATTGTACATCTTTTACTAATCATCCTTAGCAAGTTTAATTAGTGGGTTGCTTCATTTTGATGAGATTAATTTGAAGTTAAAACTTGTGTTGGAGTTATCTCAAGGCGGATTATCTTCGGCGAGGAGATCATTGAGCAAGCTTGTTCCGGGCTTTGTGAAGACTAGTCGGAGTCCAAGGAGAGGTAGCTAACGTACTTCAAAGGTTGTATTATTTTTAAACTTGTAGAATTAGCTCACTAGTTTTGTTACATGTTGCAGTTGTTGTTCATGATCCTATATTTTCTTGTAGTTGCTCTCCAGATTTTTAAAATTATCGCTTCCGCCATATTATAAACTCTATTGTAGAGAGCATAACGAACTTACAGTGGTATTAGAGCCGGTCCAATAACTACAACGTGTTTTCGTGACGAGATGAATGCCTAAAACTATTTTACAATGCACATTAAAAATTGTTTTTTGTGTGCTTCAAAAACCATTTCTTTTTAGTATTTTTTGTCGCGCCCGGGATTAATTGAAGGGTTCAATATAAAGTTAGAGATGTTAAGGAAGTTAGGGAGGGGCCACCTGTTGGCTATAGTGCCCTCAAGGCAATTATCATAGTCGCGGACCTGTGATTATGATATTTGAGGTATGACCTATACCGATAAAACAGTCTTACTCAAGATGATAGTATGCTATCTGGTCTGTCTTTATTATCATGTACATGTTGATAGAGTCCATAGGATTCTTGCTTAACTGCCAGCATTATGATGGCGATCATATATGTGTGAGCTGGGGTCTATAAGCATATCCTTAAATGTCTCTAGTCGAAGGAGTATCGAGACCGGGTCTCGATACTCCAGTGTAAACTAGTGTATACTGATCGAGACCCCGACGAGGGGCGGTGGCCAGGTCTCACAAGCCATTGGTGTTAGTTTGTTCACCTAAGATAGTATGCAGGTTCTCATTGGGTTATGAGTACACTGGACGGACTCGCCGGGAACCTGCTAGTTGGTATTATACCTATTGTCAGATAGCAGTTCCCAGGTGACATGTGTACAGCTTAGTCTGTCGACCTGAGATCGTCATTTGTCTCGTGTGAGTTCCTACTGTGCTTTGATTACTACCCTACCACGGCTCAAAGGAGTCGTGCAAACAGGTTTTAGTTGGGTACAGTCCCGAGCCACATGAAGGCAGTGATCGGATCGTCGGGGATTCGTCTCTCCTGGTATTGGGGGTTGATGTCGCATTGTGTATGGATGGTCATCACCACAAATCCATGGCCATGGTAGACGAGAATTACCGATCCATGATCGATAGTTTCTCAGGAGGTTATGGGTATCATGCCGACACTAAATATCGCGTTGTTAGGGGTCTGACTTTATCCACCCCCTAGACTCGATATGTGATACTCTTAGACGAACAGACCGGACTGTACGGATATTGTCACTGTCCGGCTCAGTAAGGATTCAGGATGAGTTTGTTCGTCGGCCTCCCTTTCGCTCAATACCTGGGTAGCCGTTACGTACAGCTAGTGCCGCTGACGTGCTTGTGGTTAAACCAACTGCCAGCGTATTGACGAGTCTTTAGAGTCCCACACAGAGGATTTTCACGGTTCAGGCGATATGGTGTACATGAGGTATGTTGATACATACAGGTGTCCGATTAAATATGTGCACATGCTGCGCAGACTTTAATCGGACGGTTGATAATACTAGTGGCTTAGGATTAAGCCAGATTATTAAATCAGGTTCTAATTTAATAATTTACATATGTATTCATATATATGTATTCTAGTATTATTGTTCACTGTTCGTTTTCTCTCTCGGCTATTCGTATTTTGGTACGAATACGCGTATATATATTTCGATACATGTACCGGGAAGTATTCCGTATTTTATACGGAATAGCTTCTAGAAGATTCCACCTCATTTATATGATTTTCCATTTATGGAAATTCATTTGTTTTATTAATGAGGTGGAAAAGGTGATGTGACTTTAGGCATGGGTCAAAGCATGGATTTTGAGGTATGGTATGTTTTGTTTAATTGAAAAAGGAAAATGATATTTTTGTGGGAATGAGAGAGGGGTGGGCCGGCCACTAATGAGAGTGGGGTTCATTTCATTTGGTTAGATGATTACATTACACACTCTCTCATTCACACAAAAAGGAGTTAGCCATTTTTCTTTCTCATGCCAAGTTTTTCATCAACTCCATTCATCTTCTATGGATGCTCTCTTGAGCTCAAGGGTAGAGAGAAAAACATAGTGACACACTACTACACCTCGACTCTCCATAGCCAGCGACTTTGGAGCGTTGGTTACCTCGTTCGTCGAGATTGGAGCTTGCGCCGTTTCTCTCGGGTGGATCATCGGAGATGGAGGAAGACCGGCGACCAAACCACATCAAGGAGCCGCTAAGAGCTTGGAATGAAGACCGAAGGACACGGATCAACTCAGTATAATGATTCTAACTCTTAGTTAGCATGCCTGTTTAGGGTTTAAGGTCAATCCGTAAATCGGGTAGCGGTAGCGCCAGTTTAGAAAATTTTTGTTCCGTATATTGACCGCGTTTTGATGGCCGGGGCGCTGCCGGAACCCTTCATGGTATCAGAGCCACCCTTTAAACCCCTTACTAGCTTGTTTAAACGAGCTTAAAAGATCGATCAACGGAATTTACCAAAATCACGATTTCATTTTTGGGTTTGCTGTCGATTTTCAGAAGTGGTCAAAAAATTATTTCAGGCATCTTAAAAATCCGTGCAGGCAATTTTTTGAGTACATAAAAATTTGGGCTCACGATTCCTCTAAAGCGCCGCGGATCCGCCGCACTTAGCCCCTATTGGCGGCGGTTCCGCCGCTATTTAGTAGCAACGGGCGTCCAAATTTTTTCTATAGCTCATTTACTTGGAATTGTGATTTTTGTGATATTCTATTTTGGCCCAGGTTTTAGTGAAGTGTTGTTTTTGCTATTGGGGCCAAATTTGGAATTTAGTCGATCGATATTTTAAGTGTGCGTTTAACAGTACATACATTTCTATCTGCGACCGTGAATGTCATTTGATCGATAAGCCCGTCTAACTGCTATATGTTCTTTTAGACGAGTTTGCGAACGTGACAATCACGTTGATATTCTGTGTTGTGCTGTGATGTTGGTTGGATCGTCGTGGTGGATAGCTGTGGTGCAATGTTAGTACAGTTTAATTTCATTTGTACATTTGATATTGCGGGGCGAGCGTCCGACATGTAGACTGCCGTCACTGCCTGTTTGTATATTATTCTTTTTGGGGCACGACCGGCTTGAGGTCGATGTCACCCTTGTATAGTATTTTCTTTTCTGTACTAGGATTACCCCGCGGTGGGGTGCACGAATAGCTGGATTCTAGAGGGCAACGGGTCCGCATCTCAAGGCGTTGAGACAGAGGGGACCTTACTCTAGAATTGGCGGGCTATTCGCCGCACTCGTAGGGGGTCTAGGTTTTCATTGCACAGGCTATCCACACGACAGGGAACGTCGGGTCTCACTTGTGGCTCAAGTGAAACCCGGGGCTCCAGATTATCCACCATTCTATATTGCATTCTGTGATGTTTCTGTGATGTTGCTTATATCATGCCTGGGACGATTGTTATATATTTATATATATACTAGTAGATGTTGTATATGTTTTGCACCCGCGCTAGTCTAGTCCCCGCTCTGTCGTTAGTTAAGTAACCTAACGGGTGATGACGGGACCCAGTGGAGAATGCGGACGGCATATACGTACATCATATATTTTCGTTCTTTTCTTGTGTGATTAATCGATGGGATTGCATTGATTCTTATTAATGCAAGGATAAAACAAACCTATATATGATGTTGTTGGAACCAAGCTTTTAAAAACTGACATTACAAACGTTCTCTTTTGCTTTGCACCCTGGTATTCATTTTGGAATATCGTGCACCTCATTCAACGAGGCAAGGGCCGAGATCCCTTCATCGGGAGTGACCCCTTGAGTAAAAGTTTGCGTCAACGTAATTGCTTTACTATAGTCGATTATTTTTGCTTTGCATCGTGGTATTCAGTTTGGGATATCCTGCACCCCATTCGATGGGGAAAGAGCCGAGATCCCTTCACCAAGAGTGACCTCTTTAGCAAAACTTTTCGCCACTATATATATTTATAAAACCACTTGGATTCCTTCAACGATATCAAGTTCATTACGTTAAAGGTTTTTTGCCAAAAACCAGTCGTAGCCCTCCGTCATTTCAGACTAGTATTGCTTAGTATTCGTGCTACGTATGTTGACTGTGTCAAGGCGTAGTGTGCGGTAGCTCTGTAATGCTTTTCTGTCGCATAAATATGTGGATTGGTTAGGACAGTCATACGGTCATGTTGACTGTGTCAAGGACTCATACGGGTGGGCCTAATGCAATCAAGATAATGACGGGTTGAACTTGACTACGACCCTTTGATATGTTGACTGTGTCAAGGTCACTTGGGTCCCAGGGGTAAAAACTCATATCGGGAGTTTCAAACATACAGGAAATATGCCAGGTTTGGGCATTGTCATGCCCCGCTTCCCAGAGTACGCTAAGATAGGCACGTGACATAGCCAACCATGCTACCTGTGAATAGGAAAAATCCCTCCACAGTCACATTACGGCTGTAGAGATATCAAGAACAGGAAAGTAAACTAAACTATCTAGTACATGTCCATGAGCCAGAATAAATGAGTCAAGAAATAATAATATGCGGAAGCAAAAGATCCAATACATAAAACACCTGGAAAGTAAAACTGGAAACCAACAGGATCCTCACCGCTCTGTCTAACAGCGGCAGTACTCCTGATCAGTCTGCAACAAAGGTAGAGGATCTGGGCCATGCAAAACTCAGACGTCAGTGCGTCATAATATCAAGCAATAAATTAAACAGGGTAGCAAGACATCCAGGTATGTGTATGAACAGTAAAACATATATAACAGTAATATAAATGAGAACAGTGAGGGTAATGTGTAGTGAGTAATCTAGACTGGTCTATTGGGTTAACTACTCTCAAGTCTTTGAAATCAATTTGATGAATCATCGATATAACTCAATAGTATCCCGTGCGTGCCCGGGATCATGGTAAGATTCTCGGGCTGAAACCGAGACATGCCGCTAGGCACTAAAAGGTAGTGGGTAACGATGAATAATATCAGCAGCATCATCCCAAGACTGGCCTAGCCTTTAAAACTGATCAGTAAAGGTATCGAACTGTCGAGTTACAAGTCAGTTTTCATCATTGATTTCCCCATACCCCCAAGTTATGTATTCAAGTCAAGTATTGATAAATCTGGAGCTAATGCTAACACAGGATGAGCAGGTAAAGGTTTGTCTGGATAGACAACAGGAAATGTCCGTAGGGACAACATGTCAAGCTGTTGGCATTAGTAACAAGATCAGGTAACAGGTAAAGCCATGGTACATCAGGTCAAGTTAAGTAGTATATAGGTATCATGCCATATCAAGAAGTGCACGGTACCACGTCATGTCAAGTAATAGTGTATCAAGTCGTGTAAGGGGTGCACAAGTAACAAGTGGGTGCTCATAATTAAACTATAATAAGCATGGGTATACAAAACCAGTATGGGGTACTAAGGGAACAATAAAATGGAATATTGTGAGGTAGTGTGCAAAAAATAGATATAAACTAAGACATATGGATGCACAGTTATCGATTTGGGTTAAGGTTATAATTCAACAATAATTAAAATACACTTTATCAAATATGGAATGTTGAATTTACAATATTATATAATCAAGTGATCTATGGATGCAATTGTATATATAATAGGCTAAATGGATGCAAACGGTGTCCAAAAGGTTATAAACCATTAAAAAGAGTATCATGGGCTATACAACTAAGCAATATGTGATTCATTTATGGATATGGGTACCGTGTATCATAATCTAATATGCAATATGAAATGTTTCAGGTTCCAGATCTAAAATGATGTAACGGGACATCGAAATGTTAAAATGGAAATTATGGTATTAAATTTAAACTACAGGTTTAATGTGCATTCAAATAAGTATATAATAAATTAAATAGCATGTAGCAAGTTTTACTTGCCTCGGGGATCGCGATACGGATACGCGCTGCAATGTCCAATGTCGGTAAAAGCTGCGATGCACACACGCGTGCCCGGAACAGAACCAGCCAATGCAAGAAGTGACCTCGCTGGTTAGGAATGTCCACAGGGTTGCTCAGATCGTCGGCAGCGGCACGGCTCCGGTGATGGCTGCAATCAAGATTTCCATAACGGGAAAAGAAAAGAAAAGAGAAGAAGAAGAGAAAGAAAGAGAGAGAATGGGAGAGGCTGGTGATCTGGGGTATAGGTGCTGTGGAGTTGGCTCGGGGTTCAGGGATAGAGGAGAAGGAGAGAGAGACGTGACAACGAGTCGAGATTTTTCCGGCGAGGTTCGGAAAACACGGATCGAGGGAAAGAGAAAAAGGAAAGAAGAAGAAAAAAGGGAACTGGGGTTCACCGTGCTCTGGGATCAGAGGAGGTGGCAAGGGAGCGACGACGGCGATGGGTCGGAGCTCCGGCAAGGTTTCACAGCGAGGCGGCTGCGATCTTGATGTCATATGCTCGGGGTTCTTGGTGCAGGGTCGATGATGGAGAAGAGGGGTGGTTGCTGAGGAGGTTCAGATGAGGGTGACAGAGTGGTGACGAGGAGGTCGGCGAAGGCAAGGCGAGATAAGGCGGAGATGAGTGCAGTGGCCGGAAACTTGGGGTGCAGGGGGATCGCTCGGGTGAAGAAGGTGAGGAGACGAGGAGTGAGGTGAGGAAGATGAGGAGACGGAGAAGGTGATGAAGATGGAGGTGGTGGCGACGGGGTCTTCGACGGCGAGGATGACGATGACGACGACGACGACGAAGGCAGGGTTAGGGTTGTCGTGGGTTTATGTGAGAGCTGCAGTGGTTTCTGGGTTGGTGACGAAGTGGAGGTGGAGACAAGGGTGACGAGGTCAGGGAGATGGCGAGGCGGCGATGGAAGCGACGACAGCAACGAGGAGAAGAGCTAGGGTTTCATGTGAGCGCGGGGGTTTTTCAAAAGAAACGAAGAAGAAGAAGGAAGAGAGGGAGGTGATGATAATGCATGAAGGAGGGTGAGCGGATCGCGAGGAATAGGAATCGCGATAAGAGAGAGAAATTCGAGAGGAGAGAGAAATTTGGTTTTTTGCAGGGAGAGAGAAAGAGAGAAGCGCGGTTGATGAGAGAGAGAAGGGGAAATAAAGAAGAGAGAGAGAGATATGTGATTAATAATGAAAGGGATTAAAAAAAATTAGAGGGGGAGAGAGAGGCTGAGAGAGAAAGAGAGAAAAAAAAAGAAAGAGAGAGGAAGAATGGGGCCAGAGGAAGAGCTGGAGGTGAGCTGGGTGAATAGGAATAAGATTTTTAAATTTTACAAAAGATTTTAGTTTGTAAAAAGAAACTTATGAACCGTTAAAAATATTTGACTAAATTTTAAAATGTTAAATAAATTGAATTTTTGGCGAGATACAAAATATTCCAAAACGTGCCTGGGACGGGTCCAAAAATTCAGATTTGAAATACGAAAATTAAATGCGACTTCCAAATTTTAAAATGAATAATCAGGTAACGAAAAATGTATACCCCCAAGAACAGACGCACGTACGTACGCGTAGCCATCCAAACACGTCCGTTTCACTGAACGGGACGAGAACACGATACGCAGACGCTACCACGGGGTTAGGGGTATCATGCAGGCTATGAAATGCAATTTTAAAATATTTTATGTGACCTAAAATGTTATATGGGAAAAGATGCAATGTTAGATGAAATGCCAATATGCAGTTTACACTAGATGCACGTGTCTATGTAACAAGCCAGGGTAATCTATAAATATGAATCAACCAGTTCAAGCAAGCGGGTCGGGTCGAATGCAATGTAAAATGTAAACTACCATTCGCACCCAAACACGATAAATCAAGAAAATACCACGAAAAAGGAAATATGGAAACTGTAATTGGTATAAATGAATTAGGTTGTTACATTATACCCAACTACAAAAAGAATTTCGTCCTCGAAATTCCAAGAATAAGAAAGGATAAACAATCAAGAATTACAAGAATAGATGTGGATACTTCTTCCGGATTTCATCTTCTCGTTCCCAAGTTGATTCTCCATGCGAGCGATTTCCCCAAGAAACAAGTACAAGAGGGATAACCTTGTTCTTAAGAACCTTTTATCTTCGATCCTCAATCGACATCGGTCGCTCCTCAAAAGTTAAATCTTCACGTACAGTCAACTCCGAATGATCCAGCACGTGTGTTTCATCTCGAACATACTTACGGAGTTGAGATACATGAAACACGTTATGAACATTCGCCAAGAATTGCGGTAACGCCAATCGATACGCCAGTTCTCCAACACGCTCCAAAATCTCAAAAGGTCCAACGAATCGAAGACTAAGCTTTCCTCGACTTCCAAAACGAATCACTCCTCTAGTCGGTGATATCTTCAAGAATACCAAATCACCCACGGCGAACTCTAGAGGTCTTCTCGATGTATTTACCCAACTCTTTTATTGGTCTTGCGTTGCCTTCATATGTTTCTGGATAGTGTTAACTTTCTCTACTGTCTGCACGATCAAATCCGGTCCCAACAATCTTCGTTCTCCAATATCGTCCGAACAAATAGGTGAATGACACTTGCGACCATATAATGCTTTGAATGGATTCATCTGAATAGTCGCCTCGAAACTGTTGTTGTACGAAAACTCCACCAAATGTAGATGATCCTCCCACGAACCTTGAAGTCTAACATGCAAGCTCTCAATATGTCTTCAAGAGTTTGGATCGTTCTCTCCGACTGGCCATCTGTTTGAGGATGATAAGCTGTGCTAAACTTCAATCGAGTCCCCAAACTTTCCTGTAAGCTCCTCTAGAAGTGTGATAAGAAACGGGTGTCACGGTCGGACACGATGCTCACCGGTAATCTATGCAATCTTACAATCTCCTGCATGTACCGTTCTGCCAAAACTTCCGTTGATTGACCAACTCGAAATGGTATGAAATGAGCTGCCTTGGTCAATCAATCAACAATCACCCAAACTGCATTGTTGCCCTTTGGACTCCGCGGTAAAGTCGTCACGAAATCCATGGTTATATATTCCCACTTCCATTAAGGAATCTGAAGTGGTTGCAATAAACCAGCAACCCTTTGATGTTCAGCCTTAATTTGCTGACACACCAAACACTTTGCTACAAAGCGGGCAATCTCCCGTTTCATGCCTTCCCACCAGAAATGTTGTCGTAGATCACGGCACATCTTCGTGCCTCCTGGATGTACGGAATATGCTGAACTATGTGCTTCCTTCATAACTTCTTTCGAGAATATCTCCCTTTGGCACACACAAACGGCTACCATATCGTAACGAATCATCTTCATGAATCAATAAGTCCGTTCGAAGTCCAGCTTCAACCTGTTCTCGAAACTTCTGCAATCTTGGGTCCTTCGACTGCGCTGCTTTAATACTCTCGATCAATGACGACTGTACTTGCAGCTGCATCAACTGTCCTGAAGAATACGGTAGCACGATCTCCAAATCAAATCTCCGAAAGTCTTCAATAAGTTCCTTCTGTGCAGTCAACATCTGAATTGCTGGCAATCGACCAAGCGCATCCGGCACAACATTAACTTTCCCCGGATGGTACTTAAGATCAAGATCGTAGTCAGCCATCAGCTCCAACCATCTATGCTGCCTCATATTAAGCTCCTTCTGCGTGAACACATACTTCAAGCTTTTGTGATCGGTGAATATTTCGACCCTTTCGTCTAATAAGTAATGTCTCCAAATCTTCAAAGCAAAATCACAGCTGCTAGCTCCTAGTCATGAATTGGGTAATTCTTCTCATGGGTCTTCAACTGTCTCGATGCGTAAGCTATAACCTTCCCATGCTGCATCAGAACACATCCCAATCCTTTCCCAGATGCGTCGCTGTAAATCACCAATCTTCCGGAACTGTCTGGTATGGTCAAAATAAGAGTGGTTATTAATCTCTGCTTCAACGCCTCAAAAGCTGACGCACACTTATCCGTCCATACGAACGGTACTTCCTTACGCGTAAGCTTGGTTAAAGGCTCAGCCAAACGGGAAAAATTCTCCACGAACCTTCTGTAATAGCCTGCAAGTCCAAGAAAACTTCTGATCTCTGCTACGTTCTTCGGAATCGGCCAATCTTAAACTACTGCAATCTTCTCGGGATCAACGGCGATTCCATCTCCGGATATGACATGCTCCAAAAACTTCACTCCTTCAAGCCAAAACTTGCACTTGCTCATCATTGCATATAATCTTTCTTGCCTTAATGTCTGCAGTGCGATCTTCAAGTGTTCCGCATGCTCTTCATTGCTCCTCGAGTAGACCAGAATATCATCGATGAACATCAATATAAACTGGTCCAAGAAGGTGAAGAGATTCGGTTCATCAAGTTCATAAATATCGTCGGTGCATTCGTTACTCCGAAGGGCATCACTAAATACTCGTAATGTCCATACCGAGTTCGAAATGCAGTCTTGCAAATATCTTCTGATTTAACTCGGACCTGATGATATCCGGATCGCAAATCCAGCTTCGAGAATACCCTCGTGCCACAAAGCCGCTCGAACAATTTTCCAATGCGAGGGATCGGGTACTTGTTATTAATAGTCACCTGGTTTAATTCTCGATAATCGATGCACATCCTCTTTGTGCCATCTTTCTTGTTTACTAGAAGAACTGGAGCTCTCCAAGGTAAGCTACTGCTGCGAATCCAATCCTTCTCAAGTAATTCAGCAACCTGCTTCTTGACTTCTTCCAACTCCACTGGTGCCATTGGATAATACGCCTTTGAGATTGGCGCTGCACTAGAAACAAGATCAATCACGAACTCCACATCTCGTTTTACGGTAAACCCGAGATGTCCTCGAACACGTCCATGAACTCTCAAAATATAGCCGGCGCTTCTTCCTTATCCACTTCCATAGACGAAAGAACATTATTTGTCAGCCTAGCCCTAAACTCGACTGGCCCGACAGAATTGTTTCCTCCAGCAAAGATAAACTCTGGATGTCTGGAAACCTGGAAAATCACTTCCTTTGTCCTACAATCAATGTGAGCGTGGACAGTGCCAAGAAAATCCATTCCCAAGACAACAACAAACAAAGGAATGCACCAGAATTGAATAATTTTAATGCGGGAAAGACATGATCAAGTAGGATACCTGAAACGATTTCACCTGAAGCCAAACACTGAAGAAGATAAGCACGGTAAACAGAATTCAAGCTTGCGATAAACATGAACTGGAAACCAAGAGAAGCAAGACAATATATCGACCATGAAACAAGGAAGTGAATCAAGACTAGGACTCCAAGTTACTTAAATAGAGTACCGCATTGTAACCATGCTGCAATTCATAATTACAATCACATAACTCCTCTCAAGTCGCCTAAATCCTAGTATCAGAATCAAAGGACAGGGAGAAACAATAGGGAACTAAAAGATTTCCAGTTGAGATGCAAAGTTGTTTGTATATCGTCAAGACAAAGAATCAAGAGAAAGATATGATTCAAGAATCACGATAACAAGGTGGCAGGACATGTTCCTAATCATGAGTATTCTGATTCGTGTATTGAGTCCAATACCCAACTACAAAAGAATTGAACTCGATTAACCTATATCCCATGTCTCTGATACCAAACAAACCATGTCACGCCCCGCTTCCCAGAGTACGCTAAGATAGGCACGTGACATAGCCAACCATGCTACCTGTGAATAGGAAAAATCCCTCCACAGTCACATTACGGCTGTAGAGATATCAAGAACAGGAAAGTAAACTAAACTATCTAGTACATGTCCATGAGCCAGAATAAATGAGTCAAGAAATAATAATATGCGGAAGCAAAAGATCCAATAAATAAAACACCTGGAAAGTAAAACTGGATACCAACAGGATCCCCACCGCTCGGTCTAACAGCGGCAGTACTCCTGATCAGTCTGCAACAAAGGTAGAGGATATGGGCCATGCAAAACCCATACGTCTGTGCGTCATAATATCAAGCAATAAATTAAACAGGGTAGCAAGACATGCATGTATGTGTATGAACAGTAAAACAGATATAACAGTAATATAAATGAGAACAGTGAGGATAATGTGTAGTGAGTAATCTAGACTGGTCTATTGGGCTAACTACTCTTAAGTCTTTGAAATCAATTTGATGAATCATCGATGTAACTCAATAGTATCCCGTGCGTGCCCGGGATCACGGTGAAGATTCTCGGGCGGAAGCCGAGACATGCCGCTAGGCACTAAAAGGTAGTGGGTAACGATGAATGATGTCAGCAGCATCATCCTAAGGCTGGCCTAGCCTCTAAAATTGATCAGTAAAGGTATCGAACTGTCGAGTTACAAGTCAGTTTTCATCATTGATTTCCCCATACCTCCAAGTTATGTATTCAAGTCAAGTATTGATAAATCTGGAGCTAATGCCAACACAGGATTAGCAGGTAAAGGTTTGTCTCGATAGACAACAGGAAATATCCGTAGGGACAACATGTCAAGCTGTTGGCATTAGTAATAAGATCAGGTAACACGTAACGCCATGGTACATCAGGTCAAGTTAGGTAGTATATAAGTATCATGTCATGTCAAGAAGTGCACGGTATCACGTCATGTCAAGTAATAGTGTATCAAGTCGTGTAAGGGGTGCACAAGTAACAAGTGGGTGCTCATAATTAAACTATAATAAGCATGGGTATACAAAACCAGTATGGGGTACTAATGGAGCAATAAAATGGAATATTGTGAGGTAGTGTGCAAAAAATAGATATATAAACTAAGACATATGGATGCACAGTTATCGATTTGGGTTAAGGTTATAATTCCAACAATAATTAAAATACACTTTATCAAATATGGAATGTTGAATTTACAATATTATATAATCAAGTGATCTAAGGATGCGATTGTATATATAATAGGCTAAATGGATGCAAACGGTGTCCAAAAGGTTATAAACCATTAAAAAGAGTACCATGGGCTATACAACTAAGCAATATGTGATTCAATTATAGATATAGGTACCGTGTATCATAATCTAATATGCAATATGAAATGTTTCAGGTTCCAGATCTAAAATGATGTAACGGGACATCGAAATGTTAAAATGGAAATTATGGTATTAAATTTAAACTACAGGTTTAATGTGCATTCAAATAAGTATATAATAAATTAAATAGCATGTAGCAAGTTTTACTTGCCTCGGGGATCGCGATACGGATACGTGTTGCAATGTCCAATGTCGGTAAAAGTGCGATGCACACACGCGTGCCCGGAACGGAACCAGCCAATGCAAGAAGTGACCACGCTGGTTAGGAACGTCCATAGGGTTGCTCGGATCGTCGGCAGCGGCACGGCTCCGGCGATGGCTGCAATCAAGATTTCCATAACGGGAAAAGAAAAGAAAAGATAAGAAGAAGAGAAAGAAAGAGAGAGAATGGGTGAGGCTGGTGATCTGGGTATAGGTGCTGTGGAGTTGGCTCAGGGTTCAGGGACAGAGGAGAAGGAGAGAGAGACGTGACGAAGAGTCGATATTTTTCCGGCGAGGTTCGGAAAACACGGATCGAGGGAAAGAGAAGAAGGAAAGAAGAAGAAGAAAGAGAAATGGGGTTCACTGTGCTCTGGGATCAGAGGAGGTGGCAAGGGAGTGACGACGGCGATGGGTCGGAGCTCCGGCAAGGTTTCACGGCGAGGCGGCTGCAATCCTGATGTCATATGCTCGGGGTTCTTGGTGATGGGTCGAAGATGGAGAAGAGGGGTGATTGCTGAGGAGGTTCAAATGAGGGTGACAGAGTGGTGACAAGGAGGTCGGTGAAGGCAAGGAGAGATAAGGCGGAGATGGGTGCAGTGGCCGGAAACTTGGGGTGCAGGGGGATCGCTCGGGTGAAGAAGGCGAGGAGACGAGGAGTGAGGTGAGGAAGATGAGGAGACGGAGAAGGTGAGGAAGATGGAGGTGGCGGCGACGGGGTCGTCGACGGTGAGGATGACGTTGACGACGACGAAGGCAGGGTTAGGGTTGTCGTGGGTTTACGTGAGAGCTGCAGTGGTTTTTGGGTTGGTGACGAAGTGGAGGTGGAGACGAGGGTGACGAGGTCAGGGAGATGGCGAGGCGGCGATGGAAGCGACGACAGCGACGAGGAGGAGATCTAGGGTTTCATGTGAGCGCGGGTTTTTTTCAAAAGAAACGAAGAAGAAGAAGGAAGAGAGGGAGGTGAAGATAATGCATGAAGGAGGGTGAGCGGATCGCAAGGAATAGGAATCACGATAAGAGAGAGAAATTCGAGAGGAGAGAGAAATTTGGTTTTTTGCGGGGAGAGTGAAAGAGAGAAGCGCGGTTGATGAGAGAGAGAAGGGAAAGTAAAAGAGAGAGAGAGAGATATGTGATTAATAATGAAAGGGATTAAAAAAATTAGAGGGGGAAAGAGAGAGTGAGAGAGAAAGAGAGAGAGAAAGAGAGAAAGAAAAAGAAAGAGAGAGGAAGAGTGGGGCCAGAGGAAGAGCTGGAGGTGAGCTGGGTGAATAGGAATAAGATTTTTAAATTTTACAAAAGATTTTAGTTTGTTAAAAAGAAACTTATGAACTGTTAAAAATATTTGACTAAATTTTAAAATGTTAAATAAATTGAATTTTTGGCTGTATACAAAATATTCCAAAACGCGTCCGGGACGGGTTCAAAAATTCAGATTTGAAATACGAAAATTAAATGCGACTTCCAAATTTTAAAATGAATAATTAGGTAACGAAAAATGCATACCCCCAAGAACGGACGCACGTACGTGCGCGTAGCCATCCAAACACGTCTGTTTCACTGAACGGGACGAGAACACGATACGCGGACGTTACCACTGGGTTAGGGGTATCATGCAGGCTATGAAATACAATTTTAAAATATTTTACGTGACCTAAAATGTTATATGGTAAAAGATGCAATGCTAGATGAAATGCCAATATGCAGTTTACACTAGATGCACGTGTCTATGTAACAAGCCAGGGTAATCTATAAATATGAATCAACCAGTTCATGCAAGCAGGTCGGGTCGAATGCAATGTAAAATGTAAACTACCATTCGCACCCAAACACGATAAATCAAGAAAATACCACCAAAAAGGAAATATAGAAACTGTAATTGATATAAATGAATTAGGTTGTTACAGGCATATCTTCTGGAGTGTGGTGACTTGAGTGGCTTCCATCAGGTTATTATGCGATGATAGTTGGATCCCGATTCCCACTGATGAGTAGGTTTACTCCTCGGGTGATTCCGACTAATTCTCCTTTTGGGTTTGGAGGAGAATTCGAGGAAACAGTGGGAGCCATCCAGATTAGATAAAATGATTAACCATTCTGATATAGGTTAGAGTGCACGCTGAGTGTTTCTTCTCTCTCTCTCTGGCTGCGACTATGACCCGACCTTTGACTAAAACTCATGAAACCAAGTTAACCGAACCTTCTTAAAACATTTTGATTTTTGGAAAGTCACGGTGTCGCATACATCATTGCCACTTGTATATCACCTTTATATTTCTCCAGAACACCTCGTATTACTACGAACATCCACTTCCATTGGATAAATCCATCGTATAGTTACATACGAACTCGAAGGAATTTTTTCGAGGATGGATTCTGGTTTTGGAGAGATTGAATAGGATTATTCGGTTGTTTTTTCTCTTTACCTTCTCTTAGGTTGTGAGGGCTCCTAGGATTAGGAGAGAGTACACCTATTGAGCTTATTGGATAGTTTTCCTCCAGACCATAGGCAGGTGCCTAACGGTAGGGAAGGAAGAAAACCAACAAGCTTAACTGTGGTGTATAGAAGGTAATAAGTAAAGACATATAAAGGTATTAGAATAATGGCAAAGTAAATTGCGATCACCATCATTCACGACAAAGACCGTGTATACCCCTGCCACTCTTACATCCACTTTGCTTTTCTCTAGAGCACTCCGTATTACTACGGAGATCCACTTCCATTGGATAAATCCATCGTATAGTTACATACGAACTCGAAGGAAATTTTTCGAGGATGGATTCTAGTTCAGGAGAAAAAGAATAGGATTATTCAGATGTATTTTCCCATTACCTTCTCTCAGGTTGCGAGGGCTCCTAAGATTAGGGGAGTACACCTATTACGCTTATTGGATAGTCTTCTTCCAAATCTTAGGCTGGTGTCGAAGGGTAGGAAAGGGAGAAAACCAATTAGCCTAAAGAAGGTGTACAGGAGGTAATAAGTAAAGACATAATAAAGGGATTGGAGTGAGGGCAGGTATAGTATATGGTTACTGTCGTGAATCAGGGTAATGGAAGAGGCGTTACTAGGAATACCAGTTAACCCTTTTGAAACATTTTCATGTTTCAGTTTTACCGTGCGATATTAATTGAAAACTGTTTTCTAATAAGAATCTAACTCCACGGTATGTATTTACCAGATCAGTTTCTCACATCTGTATGTTATTACAGATGGTGAGTGGGAGTAAGATATTGGGAATTGGGTGATTAGATTCTCATTATATCGGAATTCGTTGTAATTGGTGATATTTGAGGAAATCATCTGGATTTTGCTGGATGGCAAATATTTGGTTTTGAATATCCGTTGTTATGCACCAATTTCAAACCGATATATCTGTACATTTATTTTATAAAGTGAGATATAACTTTTTGATATTATGTTTGATATTATGTCTGTGACATTTACCTATATCAGCCGGTGATTAGGTAAGGTGCATTCAACAACAGTGTAATTCTTCTTAACCATAGTACAGTTTTTCAACCTACGACGCACAGGGTTTGAGTTATTGAACTCAGGGGACTTATACAAAGTACTGTATGTTGTCCAGTGTCTATTAGGACAAAGGGGTTGGTACTCGTACTATATTTTGTTTACTTATGACTTCTCCAGTTTTAGACATGTATTTCGTTGAAATGCAAGATCTAGATATTCAGAAGTTATAGGTATAAGAATAAAGTAGAGAACCATTTGTTGTAAGTATCAGGATTCTTCGAGAAAGTCGAAGATGTAGATACTTGTGTTTGGTATTCAGTTAATAGTAATGGTTTTGAGAACTTGCTTCTCTTTCAGATTACTCATATATGGATGCACTCCTAGATGAGTAATGTTGATTGTCCTCTTTCCATTTGATTGATATGCACTGGAGACAGCTGCATGATTTTGAATCTGGTTCAAATTAGATTTGTGCTTTTGTTTCTATATTAGATATATATAGAATCAATTTATATCTTAACAATGTTAAGGTATAGGGAGTTGTCCGGCTGATGCTTAAAACCAAAATCCGGATAAACTCAAGGCACGTTTCAGTAATGGCTGTTTGTGGGTTATCCCGGGCTTTGACGAGAGTTAACTTTCTACCATCAGAAAGATCAATATCTATATTGTTCTTGACTCGCCACAGTTTTAATAAAATGGATTTTTTCAGAAAACAGAAGTGGGAGTATGGTAGAACTGGAAGTTATTCCAGAACCACAAACGATTACTGGAAATTTCATAAAAGCTAAGGATTCAATTGGATTTGATATTCTATTAGCCACTCCGCAGATTTGGTGGGTAACCTCAGGCACCCGAGAGGTATTTCGGTCTTCTCAGTGACGGTGACAGGGAGGTTCTTGTTTACCCAGACGTGCCATTACTGCTGTTCTAGACTATAAGACCCGGCAGGAGGATGGGCATAGCGTCATTCTAAACTAGCTTTAGAAGTGCACGTGTATATGACTCTGCCAGAGGGTTGTTGTAGTCAGTGGGAGCAACGGAAGCATAGTAGGCAAGTACCTTATGTCTATTTATAGACTAAAGTAGGTATAGCGGAAATAGATCATCTATTTTTGATGTGACAGTCATAGGTCTTGACCTCATCAGAATAGGAGATGGATCTGGTAAGAAGGTAGTAGAGAGTGTGTTAGTGTATATGCCCTAGGGGCCATTATTGTATCATACTTGTATGTATATTACTTAATGGAAGCTTAGGATATTCACAGTTGTATATACAGTCTTGCTAAAGATGGTAGTATGCTACTTGGTTTGTGTCTACTTTAATATGTGCATATGTTTCTTGTAACGTATCACTTATACATATTAGTAGAGCCCATAGGATCTTTGCTTGATTACCAGCGTTGTGATGGCAGTCACACTAGTGGGGGCTGGGTAGTCTGTAAGCAACATCCTATACAGGTCCCTGGTCGTTGGATTATCGAGATAGGGCATCGATATTCCGGAGTAGACTAAGTGTGTACGCTTCTCATCCCAGTTGGGGAGATGGTCTGTCCCACAGCCATCAGTACGTCGTACTGGAGATAGTATACAGGTGCTCGTTAGGTTACGGGTACACCGGACAGGACTCGCAGGGGAACTGATTGGTTGGTATTATACCCGTCGTCAGTTAACAGTTCCCAGGTGACATGAGTAAAGTATAGTCCGCAGACTTGACACTGCTACTTCGCCTCGAGTGTGTCCCACTGTTCTTAGATTGCTACCCTACCACAGCTCAAAGGAGTCGTGCAAACAGGTAGCAGTTGGGTGCAGTCCCGAGCACTTGGAGGCAGTAGTGGTTAGACAGGATTCGTCTCTCCCGGTATTGGGAGATGATATCGCGCTGTGTCAGAGAGCCATTACGCAAAGTCCCTGGCCAGGGCAAGCGAGATTTACTGGTAGGTTCCAGTAGTTTTCTCAGGGTGTAATGGGCTACGCTCCGACATGACTTATACAGCTATTAGGGGACTGACGCTTGCCGCCCCCTAGGCTCGATATGCGATAGTCTTAGACGAACAGACCAGACTGTATGGAGATTGTCACATCAGGCTCAGTGGGAGTTCGGATGATTTTCCTCATCGGCCTTCTTATCGACATCTACCTGGGGACCGTTACGTACAGCTAGTGCCGCTTGCGGTCTGTGCTTAAACCCACTGCCAGCGCAGTGTCGAGTCTTTAGAGTCCCACACAGAGAGTTTCCCTGCTCCAGGCGAAACGATATAGAGGTTGTATGGTTTTACGACAAGGGTTCGGACGCGTACGTGTGTTTACGCATGTACGACTTTTCGGACAGTTTTTACTAGCCGGCTTTGGTTTAAGCCAGATTCTAGTATCGGGTTATTGGATTTATACAGTATAAAGTTTTTCCGTATTTTCATGGATTGGAGGGGCGTTCTCGTAATTTGTCGGGAAACTTCTAGAAGAGTGGTGACTTGGGGGGTAAGGTGGCATTGCATTAAATGAGATTAGTGACTCATTTGTGTGATTCATCCATGCCATTAATACATCATAAATGCTTAATGACTCATGGAGATGAATCACTCATAGATATTTATGAAGCATGGTTGTTAATTCTATTATTTCATTTTTGGATAAATAAATAATGCTTCATATATATTATGATAGATCATTATCTCATTTCATTCTCATCTTCACCTTCTCTCTCCTCAAGCTCACTCTCTCTTCAAACCCTAACCCTAACCTCTCATGGGTTGAGATCAAGGGTTAGCTAGACTAATACATCCATAACCTCACTCTATATCCCCTAGATAGCTTAGATTAGCACTTTAAGCAACCTAGTTATCTCAAGTTTGAGATTAAGCTTGGCGTAGGAGCTTTCGGGTGGATCGTCTTTGATTCGAGGAGGCCGTTGAGGTGCCGATGTTCCAAGGAGCCTACGAGGAGTGGAGGACAGCGATGAAGACCCGAAGGACATGTAACGCAAGGTATAACTTCGAATCCGAGTAGTTAAACCTCTAGTAGATAGTTAGCAATGGTTTAGATACGATTCATGCGCTCAAGTCCGTGTTACGAAGCTTTGATAATCATTTTTCATATATTCCGCCTCCCCGCAAGTTCGTGGGGTGCGTGACATGGACTTACAGAGTGATGTCCAGGTATTGGGATGATATGCACTTGATAGGAAGGGATATTCCTATACTACGATCGGTTATACTTTGGTTGTCACACAGTTGTTTCTCCACATAGGATATAGAAATAATATCAAGTTTCCTGGTTACTAGATCTATGTTTTTAGATCTAGATTTGGGAAGTATCCCAATTTGAGTACTTTGACATTATTCTAAAGATATTTTAGAATGGACGACTCCTAGCATGGTGGTGCACCTGCAGGTGATGGAGTCAACCTCTCTAAAGGTGTTTTACAGACTAAAAGGGAGAGGGATCTACATGATTAACATATCATTTGCTTAGGCAATTGAGTTAATCATGAAATATCAAGTACCACACCAGATATTGCTTTTGCAATAGATGCAATAAGCAGATATATTAATCCAATCCTGGAGAAACATTGGGAAGCAGTTATTGAACATAAGCGAATGTTCTTGGGAAATGATTACGGCAGCCTCCTTCGGGAGACGGTTATCATTTCAGGCTTCCAAGGTGACCTGGATGACAGAGTTACTGTCAGAGTTATAGTTTTCCCTCTTTTAAGGGACAGTATGTTGGACGGGTGGTCCAAGCCAATATTGAGGAAAGGCATGGCGATACTGATTAAATTCAGTGGACGATACATTCTAAGAGTTTGCTGGATTTGGAGTTCATTTGAGAACTGGGTCCCATCAGATATCCAGACAAATTCTAAGACAGGTATTGCTCATTTCGGGAGATAGTTTTCTCCGTGAAGTTGAGATATAGAGAGATACAGAAAGAAACATTGGAGCGGATCCACTCACTGAGGCTATTTCTCGAACGCAATCATTTTCGCAAACGGGCTATGCGAAACTGATTAGTAGAGAAGTTGGGTGTTCGGTATCACACGGGCTATGAGTATGCGACATCGCAATAATTAGCCTTAAGTGCAAGTGGGGGATTGTTGGCTATAGTACCCTCAAGGAAATTATCATAGTCGCGGACTTGTGATTATGATGTTTGAGGCAGGACCTATGCCGATAAAACAGGCTTACTCAAGATGATAGTATGCTATCTGGTTTGTCTTTATCATTATGTACATGTTGATAGAGCCCATAGGATTCTTTCTTGACTGCCAGCATTATGATGGCGATCATATATGTGGGAGCTGGGGTCTATAAGCACATCCTTAAATATCCCTAGTCGAAGGAGTATCGAGACCGGGCATCGATACTCCAGTGTAGACTAGTGTATACTGATCGAGACCCCGACGAGGGGCGGTGGCCAGGTCTCACAAGCCATTGGTGTTAGTTTGTTCACCTAAGATAGTATGCAGGTGCTCATTGGGTTATGAGTACACTGGACGGACTCGCCGGGAACCTGTTAGTTGGTATTATACCTATTGTCAGATAGCAGTTCCCAGGTGACATGTGTACAGGTTAGTCTGTCGACCTAAGATCGTCATTTGTCTCGTGTGAGTTCCCACTGTGCTTTGATTACTATCCTACCACGGCTCAAAGGAGTCGTGCAAACAGGTTTTAGTTGGGTACAGTCCCGAGCCACATGGAGGCAGTGATCGGATCGTCGGGGATTCGTCTCTCCCGGTATTGGGGATTGATGTCGCATTATGTACGGATGGCCATCACTAAAATCCATGGCCATGGTAGATGAGGATTACCGATCCAGGATCGATAGTTTCTCAGGAGGTGATGGGTATCACGCCGACACTAAATATCGCGTTGTCAGGGGTCTGACTTTATCCACTCCTCTAGACTCGATATGCGATACTCTTAGACGAACAGACCGGAATGTACGGATATTGTCACTGTCCGGCTCAGTAGGGGTTCAGGATGAGTTTGCTCGTCGGCCTCCCTTTCGCTCAATACCTCGGTAGCCGTTACGTACAGCTAGTGCCGCTGACGTGCTTGTGGTTAAACCCACTGCCAGCGTATTGATGATTCTTTAGAGTCCCACACAGAGGGTTTTCACGGTTCAGGCGATATGGTGTACATGAGGTATATTGATACATACAGGTGTCCGATTAAATATGTGCACATGCTGCGCAGACTTTAATCGGACGGTTGATAATACTAGCGGCTTAAGATTAAGCCAGATTATTAAATCAGGTTTTGATTTAATAATTTACATATGTATTTATATATATGTATTCTAGTATTATTGTTCACTATTCGTTTTCTCTCTCGGCTATTCGTATTTAGGTACGAATACGCATATATGTATTTCGATATATGTACCGGGACGTATTCCGTATTTTATACAGAATAGCTTCTAGAAGATGCGACCTCATTTATATGATTTTCCATTTATGGAAATTCATTTGTTTTATTAATGAGGTGGAAAAGGTGATGTGACTTTAGGCATGGGTCAAAGCATGGACTTTGAGGTATGGTATGTTTTGTTTAATTGAAAAAGGAAAATGATATTTTTGTGGGAATGAGAGAGGGGTGGGCCGGCCACTAATGAGAGTGGGGTTCATTTCATTTGGTTAGATGATTACATTACACACTCTCTCATTCACACAAAAAGGAGTTAGCCATTTTTCTTTCTCATGCCAAGTTTTTCATCAACTCCATTCATCTTCTATGGATGCTCTCTTGAGCTCAAGGGTAGAGAGAAAAACATAGTGACACACTACTACACCTCGACTCTCTATAGCGAGCGACTTTGGAGCGTCGGTTACCTCGTTCGTCGAGGTTGGAGCTTGCGTCGTTTCCCTCGGGTGGATCATCGGAGATGGAGGAAGACCGGCGACCAAACCACATTAAGGAGCCGCTAGGAGCTTAAAATGAAGACCGAAAGACACGGATCAACTCGGTATAACGATTCCAACTCTTAGTTAGCATTCTAGTTTAGGGTTTAAGGTCGATCCGTAAATCGGGTAGCGGTAGCACCAGTTTAGAAAATTTTTGTTCCGCATATTGGCCGCGTTTTGATAGCCGGGACGCTGCAGGAACCTTTCACCACCCCCACCCGGGAGCACCAATTGGTGCTCTCAGGGGAGGGTGAACACCCGAGAGCACCATTATGCAGCTTTCAAGTCAGCTATGACTTGAGCCTACTTTTTGGTGGGTTAGGGCCATGGTATCCCCCGAGCCTTCGAAAGGTTGATCTAATTTTTCCGCGGGGCTTTACAAAAAATTTGGGCACATTTCGGTGCTAAAATGTGATGATTTTTGTGTTGAGGTGAATAGTGCTTTTCAAGTGTTGAAAATTAACATTTCAGTTTCGAAGTTTTTAGGATTCATTGGCCATTTGAATAGATTAAAATGTTTAATAGAAATAACTCGTCGACATATACAATACGCGGTGCTTAACGTCGTTGATTTGAGACGATCAATTCGACGGGGTTGCACATATATATTGTGATATATTTTGATACTTGTTTTGAATGTATTGGATTGTCACGAAATGAATAGCCCCGTGCGGAATTGTGATAAGTGTTATTTCCATTCATGCCTGTAGCCATCTTTTATATTCATTAGTTTGGAACGAGCTCCAATTTGTGGCTGCCGTGTTCTCCGCTGAAAAGACGCGACCGGGATGTTGAGACATCCATCCTGAATTTTGGGGGCAGATGCTATTTGGATTTATCCGTCCACCTCTCCAAAGATGCCAAGTTGATTTATGGCACTGTATATCGGAGGTTTAGACGGATGTGGCTGATGTAGCAGACTTCGTCAGATTCCCCCTTATTGTGAGGGGTTTTTGGTTGTGGGGACTCTCTTCCCTACAGACGCAAGCCCCTGCAGTTAATTACGCTACCGCGTCGCGGTAACAACTTTCTCCATCTCTAGATGGTCACTTCATGTCGTGTGTTTTTGTTTTATTTTTGGTTGCCCGTGGATTGTATACAGAGACTAGTTTATGTTGTCGCCCGTAAGGCATGGATTAGTCCAAATTCGCATTTTCTTAGATTTGGTTTTGGGTTGGGTTTAAAGATCGTTAATCTCATTTGAGATTAAGATCAACTTAAACGTTTGTTAAGGATACGTTAGTCTAATTTTAGACTAAGATCTACTTAACGGGATCATTTAGATCCAACAAAAAAACATTTGAGCTCTATTGCTTTAGTTTAGGGACATTGCGGTCCATTGGGTTTAAGTACATCGTAGTCCATGGCAGTTTAAAGATGTCATAGTCTGTAAAGTTTAAAGACATCATAGTCTATGAGTTTAAGGACCTCATAGTCCATAAAGTTTAAAGACATCATAGTCCATGAGTTTAAGGACCCCACAGTCCGTAAAGTTTAAGGACATCATAGTCCAGTTTAAACACTTCATAGTCTGTGTTATTTTGGTTCAACCATTTGGGGATGCGCCAAAAGTTATTGGTTATTGGGATCCTCCATCTCTCTGAAGACGTTGAGAAATTACAACGATATATATCAGAGGTATGAAGAAATATACCCTTGAACCAATATTGGTTGGGAGATCTGTAGTCAAGTTTGGGACTAAGATCAGTTAAAAAGATTTATGAGTGTATGGGCTTAATTAATCTGAATTAGAGATCTGCGGCCAACTTAGGCTCGGCCCACTCAGTTAAAATGTTGGACATTTAATTAGGCTCAGTCCTTTTTATTTAACAATGCTGAATATTGGTTTGAGTTCTGACAACCTTTTGGTCTTTTATTGAGTGTTGAGCCCTCATTATGGCTCTGGGGTTTTATTTGAAAAACAGTTTATGTTCTCTCAACGTCTACGTGAGGAGCACGTGGTGCGCTTGGCGCTGAGCTCCAGTCAATGAATGCAGAGCGCTCTTTGTGAAATAGCGTACACATGAGGAGCACGTGGCACGCTTGGTGCTGAGCGCTAGATTTAGAGCGCTAATGCGCTTCTTATGAAGTAGCGCACATGTGAGGAGTACGTGGCGCGCTTGGCGCTGAGCGCCAGTCAATGAGTGTAGAGCGCTCTTTATAAAATAGCGCCCATATGAGGAGCACGTGGTGCGCTTGGTGCTGAGCGTCAACCTTGGAGCGCTGGGCGATTCTTTATGAAATAGCGCACACGTAAGGAGCATGTGGTGCGCTTGGTGCCGAGCATCAACCTTGGAGCGCTGGGCGCTTCTTTATGAAATAGCGCATACGTGAGGAGCATGTGGTGCGCTTGGCGTTGAGCGCTAGACTTGGAGCGCTGGGCGCTTCTTTATGAAATAGCGCATACGTGGGGAGCACGTTGTGCGTTAGGTGCTGAGCGCCAGACTTGAAGCGCTGGGGCGTTTCTTTGAAATAGCGCTTGGAGCGATGGGCGCTGAGCGTTAGCTCTGGTTAACTTTGTGCTCTGAAAATTAAATTATTGTTCATAGGAGACTTTGTCTCATAGATCTAAGAACTAAGTTCTTATTTTAATAGAAGATGTTACAATCTCTTCTGTTTTTGTGAAAGACTTTATCTTCGTTTTATAGATTTGTGATCTAAAGAGAACTAAGTTTTTCTCCCTCCCTTTTTATGATGAGATGTTATGATATCTTTTTATGAAAGACCTCTGTCTTATAGATCTATGATCTAGAAAAAGAACTAGGTTGTTCTTCTTTTGATGAGATACTTTGATCTCTCTGTTTTATTTACCTTGAAGAAATTCTTCTTCCGAGAGTTTGCTCTTCTCTTTGAAATTTCTCAAAGTTTTTAGGGGGGTTCCTCTCTGTTTCTTCTTGAAACTTATCTTTTTTTCAAGACTTGAAGTCTTGGGTCCTTTATATAGGGGAGGCTGATTTGTTGAATCAGTTAAAGAAATCTTTTCTCTGATTAATTTGGGGATGTTTCCCACCGTTGGATTTTTGATCCTAGGGCTTCTGTTTTACATAAGGCAATCTTCTTATTTTTATCAAGATTGGGAGAATATTTTCCCATACAGAGCTTATTCTGTATCTTAGTGATTTTTAATCACCATTGGATCTTTGATCCAACAGTGATCTGATTTACAGAGCACAATCTTTCTTGTTTAGAAAGTTTGGGAAGATTATTTTCTCAATCAAAATTTAATTCTATGCTATGATGATTTATCATCTCCGTTGGATTTTTGATCCAACGGCAGAGAACTTTTAGTTCTGGCGCCAGCGCTCAAGTGTTTTGCACGTGATGCGCTGTCACAGAGTCTTTGACTCTTAGCGCTCAGCGCTCAGTGCTCTCGTACTTTGCACGTGATGTGCTGCTTCAGAGTCTTTGACTCTTTAGCGCTGGCGCTCAGCGTTCTCGTGCTTTGCACGTGATGCGCTGCCTCAGAGTCTTTGACACTTTAGCGCTGGCGCTCGGCGCTCAGCGCTCTCGTGCTTTGCACATGAGGTGCTGCCTCAGAGTCTTTGACTCTGGATGCTGGCGCTCTCATGCTTTGCACGTGAGGCGCTGCCTCCTAAGAGTTTAACTCTTATTTAATAGATTTCTTTTTGTGTTTTGCACATTGGCGCCCGCGTGAGGAGCACGTGAAGCTCCATCATAGGATTTAATTCTATCCGAGGCAATACCTACATGCTTCGCATGTGGAGTTTTCCCTTTATTTTTATTTTTATTTTATTGTTGTTATTATTTTTTAAGGGAGCAAGTTTTGAGCCAAATTTTTGGCGGAAACAAATGCCCCCCACTATTATGCCCACATAAGTATGTACGTGGGTGAAGTGGTGCAATGTTATGCGTGGCCAGAGAATTGATGGCTTAGGAGACAAGTTTAGAGTCCTTGTAGCCTAAGACTTTTTCATCTTCATGAGCCGTAAGGGTCTCAAGAAGGTTTTTTCTCCCTACAAGTCGAGAGGATCTTGTAGGTGCAAATTCTCCCTAGAAATCATGAGGATTTCTAAGTGTTCATCGCCTCCGTGAGTCATAAGGATCTCACTCGGGTATTTTTCCTTACGAATCGTGAGGACCCGTAAGTAGCTTCTTTATTTCATTGGCGAATGTGGCCTTGGCAAATGTGGCCCGCAGATGGTCCATCTTGATCTCTTTGTAGAGCAGCAATGGCTTAGGAAATAGGTTCAGATCTGCCGCCTAAGATTTTTCAACTTTATGAGACGTGAGGGTCTCATAAAGACTTTTCTCCCTACGAGTCGAGAGGATCCCGTAGGTGTAATTTTCTCCTTAGAGGTCGTGAGGACTCCTAAGTGTATTTTCTCTTGAGAGTCGTAAGGATCTCACAAGAGAATTTTCTCCCTTACAAGTCGAGAGGACTCGTAAGTGGCTGTTTCTCCCTTGTCGATATTCGACTTGGGAGAGTTTGGCCAATGGATAGTCCATCTTGACCTCCTTGCAGAGCAGTGATGGCTTAAGAGACATGGTTATGATTTGTCACCTAAGACTTTTCAACTTTATGAGCCATGAGGGTCACATAAAGTCCTTTCTCCCTACGAGTTGAGAGGATCCCATAGATGTCTTTTCTCCTTAGGAGTCATGAGGACTCCTAAGTGCGTTTTCTCTTGAGAATCGTAAGGATCTCACAAGAGAATTTTCTTTTCATGCGCAGGGACACTAATTTCCCTGCGGTCAAGACGAATCGAGAGATTCCTGCAAAGACACTGATTTTCTTGCGGGTTGACGCGAATCGAGATGCTTTCGTCAAGGACGCTGATTTCCCTGCATCAAGGTTTGCCAAGGACACTGATTTCCCTAGGGGTCAAGACGAATCGAGGTATTCCTGCAAAGACACTGATTTCTCTATGGGTCGACGCGAATCGAGAGGTTCTCGTCAAGGACGCCGATTTTCCTGAATCGAGATAATTGTCAAGGACACTGATTTCCTTAGAGTTGAGACGAATCGAGGAATTTCTGCAAAGACACTGATTTCCTTGCGGGTCAACACAAATAGAGATGTTCTCGTCAAGGACGCTGATTTTCCTGAATCAAGATATTTGTCAAGGACACTGATTTTCCTGCCGGTTGAGATGAATCGAGGTATTCCTGCAAAGATGCTGATTTCCCTGCGGGTCGACATGAATCGAGAGGTTCTCATCAAGGACGCTGATTTCCCTGAATCGAGATATTTGTCAAGGACACTGATTTCCCCGCCGGTTGAGACGAATCGAGGTATTCCTGCAAAGACGCTGATTTCCCTGCAGGTCGACGCGAATCGAGAGGTTCTCGTTAAGGACGTTGATTTCCCTGAATCGAGATATTTGTCAAGGATACTAATTTCCCTGCCGGTTGAGACGAATCGAGGTATTCCTGCAAAAGACACTGATTTCCCTGCGGGTCGACGCAAATCGAGAGGTTCTCGTCAAGGACGCTGATTTCCCTAAATCGAGATATATTTCAAGGATACTGATTTCCCTGCCGGTTGAGACGAATCGAGGTATTCCTGCAAAGGCACTGATTCCCTGCGGGTCGACTTGAATCGAGAGGTTCTCATCAAGGATGCTGATTTCTCTGAATCGAGATATTTGTCAAGGACACTGATTCCCCTGCCGGTGAGACGAATCGAGAGATTCTTGCAAAGACACCGATTTCCTTGCGGGTCGACGCGAATCGAGATGCTCTCGTCAAGGACGCCGATTTCCCTGAATCGAGGTTTTGCCAAGGGCACTGATTTCCCTGGGGGTCAAGATGAATCGAGGTAATCCTGCAAAGACACTGATTTCTCTGCGGGTTGACGCGAATCGAGAGGTTCTCGTCAAAGACGCTGATTTCCCTGAATCGAGATAAGAAGCGATGGCTTAGGAAATAGGTTCAGATCTGCCGCCTAAGACTTTCCAACTTTATGAGCCGTGAGGGTCTCATAAAGGGTTTTCTCCCTATGAGTCGAGAGGATCCCATAGGTATCTTTTCTCCTTAGGAATCGTGAGGATTCCTAAGTGTGTTTTCTCTTAAGAGTCGTAAGGATCTCACAAGAGAATTTTTCCCGCTTACAAGTCGAGAGGATTCGTAAGTGGTTGTTTCCCTCCTTGTCGAGATTCGACTTTAGAGAGTGTGGCCCGTGAATAGTATACAATAGTCCATCTTGGACCAACTTGCAGGGCCCCAGTGCTTAGGAAACAGGTCCTTATCCCAATTGCCTAAGGCTTTGCCCTACGAGTCGAGACGAATCGAGAAGTTCTCGCAAGGGTTTCCTAACGTCACAGTTAACTCCTGCTAATAAAAGTCCGTTAGAGTCTGTGGTACTAAGGGTTTTTTTTACCCGTCGCACCATCGCGTTGGCCGATATATTCCCCGATATGAATCTTGTTGTTCGGGTAACCCCACGACTGTTGTGTCTCTGATCCCTTCGGGGGCTGGACAAGACGTCTTCAAGTAATCTTCCAGGTGATATTACCGTCGAAAGAGCAAGCATTAGGGATATTCCATATCGCTTTTTACTTGAGGTTAGGCTCAGTTTGGGAGCCCCGATGAGTCATGACCACTCCGCGCTGGTGTGGGATGATCTCCGATAGTCTTTTCAGGTCTCATTTGAGTTGCCGTCAAGACCCTGAAGCGAGGGATTTTCCTTGGCTTCGTTTGTTGACATTGTGTCTGCAATATTGCGACGAATGTCAAGGTTGTCTCTAGGTTGTCTGTGAACCATCGAGGTTTTGGAACCAGGGGACTTTGTCATAGCTCCGTTTGTTGATGTCGCGCCTGTATCCTGCTGGAAGGAAGAATGATGCTGTTGGTTGATCTCCAGGCTATAGATATACCCGTCGAGACCCTGAAGCTAAGGATTTTCCTTTGCTTCGTTTGTTGATATTGTGTCTGCAATAATGCGACGAATGTCGAGGTTACTCCAGGTTGTCTATGAACCGTCGAGATTTAGAACTAGGGGACTCTGCCATGGCTCCATTTGTTTATGCTGCGTCTGTATCCTGCTGGCATGAGGAGGAACGTTGTTGCTGGTCTTCTGGGGTGCAGATATTATCGCTGAGACATGACTCTCCCTTTGATGGAGTTTGTTAGGACATGTAGTTCTCTTTTCATTTATGCCCATGGATTGTATACAGGGGTTAGTATGGACTTACCTGCAGGGTAAAATTTTTTTTTTCTTCCCGTAATGATCTATCATTTCAGTATCGCTGCGACTGGAATATTTCCAGGAGAGAATCATCATTTGCCGTTGTCGATTCAAACAAAGGTGGCATAGCAAATAGGGTTAGAATCCTGTCGACTAAGGCTTTTGACTTCATGAACCGTAAGGGTCTCATAAAGTTATTTCTCCCTACGAGTCATGAGGATCTCGTAAGTGTCTTTTCTCCTTAGGAATCGTGAGAATTCCTAAGTGTGTGTTCTCTTGTAAGTCATAAGGATCTTGCAAGAGAGTTTTCTCCTTGTAAATCGAAAGAAGCTACAAGTGTTTGTTCATTAAATGAGGGCATTCCTTGTCGTTGGTGGCACTCGGCAAGGAAATGATTATTTGTGCCCGTGGATTGTATACAAGGGTCGGTATTGAACCACTTATAGGGCAATCTGGGAAAGGTGATGGCTTAAGAACATGTTCAGATCCCTGTAGCTTAAGGCTTTTGAATCTTATGAGCCGTGAGAGTCTGATAAGAGGGTTCTCCTTACGAGTCGTGAGGATCTCGTAAGTGTAATTTCTCCTTAGGAATCATGGGGATCCCTAAGTGTGTTGCTCCTTTGTGATTCGTAAGGATCTCACGCAGGTAGTTTTCTCCTTACAAGGTCGAGAGGGACCTTGCAAGTGTCTTTTAATGAAATTGCGCCCTTTCGGGTTTTCACAAACTCGCCGGTAGCCCTGCTGTTTTTACCCACGGAGCCCTTTTGGGTTTTCATCCGTGCCCATTTTGCTTGTGGACATACCCTTTTTTTCCTCTTCCCGCGATGCTCTATAATTTCAGCTTTTTGTATCGTGAAAGTTGCAATTGCCCGATCATTTCAGCTATTTATCGCGGTGCCCAATCATTTCGGCTTTTTTTTACTTGCTGCTTTTTATTGTGAGTTGCCCAATCATTTCGTCTATTTTTTGCATGCATATATTTTACTTGCTGATTTTGTTACAAGTTGCTCTATCATTTCGGCTATTTCATATGCATTTATGGCTCGCTGACTTTTTGCTGCGAGTACGGAACTTGGAATCTGATGCCAATCTTAGCATCAGCTTCGCTGCAACTGGAACATTGCCAGGAGCGAATCATCATTTGCCGTTGTCGATTCGAATAAAGGTGGCTTAGCAAACAGGGTTAGGATCCTGTCGACTAAGGCTTTTGACTTCATGAGCCGTAAGGGTCTCATAAAGGTATTTCTCCCTACGAGTCGTGAGGATCTCGTAAGTGTCTTTTCTCTTTAGGAATCGTGAGGATTTCTAAGCGTGTGTTCTCTTGTAAGTCGTAACGATCTTGCAAGAGTGTTTTCTCCTTGTAAATCGAAAGGACCTACAAGTGTTTGTTCATCAAATGAGGGAATTCCTCGTTGTTGGTGGGACTCAGTAAGGAAATGATTATTTGTGCCCGTGGATTGTATACAAGGGTCGGTATTGAACCGCTTGTAGGGAAATCTGGAAAAGGTGATGGCTTAAGAACAGGTTCAGATCCCTGTAGCTTAAGTCTTTTGAATCTTATAAACCGTGAGGGTCTCATAAGAGGGTTCTCCTTACGAGTCGTGAGGATCTTGTAAGTGTAATTTCTCCTTAGGAATCATGGGGATTCCTAAGTGTGTTTCTCCTTTGTGAGTCGTAAGGATCTCACGCAGGTAGTTTTCTCCTTACAAGGTAGAGAGGACCTTGCAAGTGTCTTTTAACGAGATTGCGCCCTTTCGGGTTTTCACAAACTCGCCGGTAGCCATACTGTTTTTATTCACAGAGCCCTTTCGGGGTTTCATCCGTGCCCATTTTGCTTGTGGACATACCCTTTTTTTCCCGCGACGCTCTATCATTTTAGCTTTTTTTATCGCGAAAGTCGCGATTGCCCGATCATTTCGGCTATCTTTCGCGGTGCCCGATCATTTCGGTTTTTTTTTACTCGCTGCTTTTTATTGCGAGTTGTGATGGATACAAAAAAGTGTGTTTGTAGAATAACCGCAATCAATAACGGTGTCGCATGTAGCTAGACAGAGATGAGTACGGGTCGTCCTCAGGGAAACGTTGAATCTTTTACTCTTACTTTAGATGTGTTGAAAAAGATAGGAGGAATAAAGAATTTTGTGAAAAGATTTCTAGATCTACGTTAAGCAAGAATGCAAAATATATAGATCTAGATTATTTTAGGGATGTAGTTAATATAATAGGAGGGCTTGTATGGTTCGTTAGGATTTAGTAGTTATGAACGATTAATTAAAAGTTACCCTTTTTATCCTTTAATAGATTTAAAACTAGAACGACGGTGATGCGTGTAGATTAGAGTTTCTGGAGGGAAAAGGAATCCCATTCTTAACCCTTATCTCGACACGGAACTCCATTTATATCTAGCCTTTACCAAAACAATCATTAATCTAATCTCTAATCGCGGTCGGAACTAACAAAGAATTGTTAGCGCGCCCGATTAGGATGTTAATGATTCTTTTGAGAAAGTTCATAAACTTTACAGGATTTAAAAAGGGTTTAGAGATGTTCATCATTCATTAGCCTACTCTAATCCTATGAACCCTAACAAGCGGAGAATTACTCGAGCATGTTGGGAGAAAAAGAGATGGAAAGAAATTGCATAATTAAACTACGAAGAAATAGAATAAAAAAAAGAAAGCTGCCTTTATTAATCAACAATATTCATTACACTTTGATTCCTTAGAAAATGATTACAAGTACTAGTTGCTTCTCGATCTCTTCTAAGGAGGTAGACGAACAGTTGATGATCAGCCTGGATGCGTGAGTCGTCTGGGACTTCGTGATCGCGTCGGCTTTATGATTTTTCCAAGAGGCTCTCGGTCTTTATTTATAGCCCCAAAGCCAGAACTATTGCTTCCAAATATGGAAGCTAACTATAAAGATTCTCCCCCCAAAAATGCATCCTCTAACTCCTTTATCCTGCCGCGGATCCGCGGCCCAAACGGGGGTATGGTCGCGGATCCGCGGCCATTTAATCTGGTCCCTTGATCAAGTTTTTGGAGCTTCATCTGTGTGACATATGGGGTACTCTGGAATCTTTGGAATTTGGAAATCTTCTCGTAGTTGCTGCCAGACTTGATTTTCAAGTTTTGATTTCTTAATTAGACAGGTTTGCTTTAACAACTTGATTTCCTTGATTTTAGTCTTGGAAAAATTCTGCACAACAACTTAAATAATATTTAGTAGACCTTGTTCTACTAAAATTTGGTCAATGATATTATTTGCATACATTTTCCTACCAAATTCTAATTATAATATATCAACACATGGAAAATAGTATTTTTACACATAAACCCTCATATGTATGATATATTATAATAAAGACCTTTTTTAATATGGAAATGGTAGGAAAAATGTAATAACAAATGTGCAGTTTTATCAACTGAACAAATACCCCCAAACTTATCTTTGATCGTCCCGAGCAAACTAGTTTATTCAAGAGGAGGAGAAAAAGAAAGAAGAAAACTAAGCACACTTTCGTAGGCAAATACGATTGCACTGAGCACGTGCAACAAGCCGTTAAATCTCTAGGTGTCCCTAGTAGGAGGAGTGTTGTCTCCTGAGGGTTTTCAGCGGATTACACCCACAAAATCCTATAACGAAAGAGAGATGGTGAAATTTACATATAAAGATAAGAACCATAAAAGAAAGACTTTGAAAACAAGAGTTTCCAACTACACTAGCTTTTCAGTTGTCATGAGCCCTATCTTAATAGTCATGAAAAAATGATAGAAATCACATCATCCCTCAATAAAACATCGTCTTATTCTTCATTCCTACCTTTCATCCAAACATCAATCATATAACCCTACGTGTGTGAAATGGACATCCCTACACTCGGAGAATTCAATTCAAGCTATCATACTCTTGTCCATCTACCTAAGTACTTTTTAACTTGATGAATATTTAGATTTGCTCACACATTTTCATGCGACCGTTAATACTTCTTGAGGTACTAACCGACCGATTACTCATGTGCATGCTGATTAGGTGATAATATTTTCCTCGTCTTGCACCACCTAAGGCTTAGCAGTGAATCCCAGACCAGTTGGCCTTAGGGCACTAGGTGATGAAGCACCCTTGCTATATTTTTTTTATTGCTGCCTTGGCGATACAAAACCAGTGTTCATTTTTTTCTTTTCAGCATGTTTATATTTTCTTCATTTTTTTTCTTCATACTTTGGCTTTTAGACAAGAGCATTTCAAGGTATCCTCTACTATCCCGAGTTTCAAGATGTGTGTAAGTGCATATAGTAGGGTATCAACATTCAAATGTTTGGCTTCCAGAATAGAAACTATTTTTCAGACTTATTTTTATCCTCAGATTAGTGACTTCCTTCATCTTACTAACCCTTGGGACAACGACTCATAACTACTTATTACTAGTTCGTTTAAGAAAACTTCTAATTTTCTTGGTTTTCTTAAACTATTCCTATCTTTCATATATAATTTTTCACTTTCTATTCTTTTATTATAAAAGAATTTTTTTAAAATTTTTTTTTGAAAATGTTGTGCTTATGCGAAGTATGATGCAAATTGATGCGTAAATAAGCACAAACCTCCCCCAAACTTGTTTTCAACAGTGTCCTCATTGTTGCTATCTGCTGGATCACAAAAACCTGTAAGCTTGGGAGGACATTATTAATGGGGGTAAGAATATATGAAAGTGAAAATCCTCCCCCAAACTTATTTTTGGCTCACAAATTTGAGGACAAAAGTTATGTTCAAGAGCCAAAAATATACCCCCCTCAAACATGAGTTAGACAATACGAAGCATTTTAAGAGGGGGTGAGTTATTTGGTCAAAGTAAGACTTTACAAAGACCAAAAGTTAACACCAACTATTCAAAGATTTTATCAGTATAGCGTATAGGTTGGTGGAAGAATGTGTTGTATCGAGTCAAGAAAAAATGGGGAAGGGATAAGAGGTGGTCTGGAAAGGGTTTGAAATTAGAGAAAAGAAAGAATGATGATGAATGTGAATGATTAGGAAGAAGGAATGGTGACGGTTCAATCTCTATAGGTGGAGATTGATTAATCACAAAATCCGTATTGTTTAAAAATTCAAGTTCGTCAGCAAAAATTTCTTCAAAACTTTTATCAATGGTGTGATTGAACTTTTTGCTGTCAAAAAGTTTTGTGCAAGAATTTATCCTACTTGATTCAAAAATTATTGAGGTAGAGGACTCGAAAAACTCATCTACCTCATTTTCAAAAATATCCAAATCAAGTTGAATTTCTGGTATTATTGAACTTGAATTAACGGATTGTGATTCATCAAAACTCACTGAAACTATAGAAACAGAAGAAGAACCGGAGAAAGTAGAAGGTGAAATGGGTAAACAAATTGGTGGGTCGAGTGTTGCTGAACCAGATGTGGAAGATGGAAGCTGTATTTCGGTCTGATCTTCGGGTATACCATTATTATCAACTTCAAGACATATTTGGGGTTCGGGAAGAATTAAAGGCTCAAGATGATGACCACAAGGAAGTGAAAGGATTTGATGAATTGGTGGGACAAAATCATCCAAAATTTCGGGTTCATCAATCAATATATCCCCAACGTCAATCACCTCATTTAAGTGAAGGTTAAAATTCTCAAACACCTCATCAAAAGTATGGTTTTCAATCAGTTTTGGTTCAAGAGTGGAGGTGTAGAGATCACAAGGGTTGGGTATGGTTTCACTTGAAATGGACCCTTCACAGTCGGGTAAATCAAACATTACAAAGTCACACAACTTATCAGATATTCTATTTTCAATTGATGAATCATTTGGTGTACTTGATGAATCTATAAAACTAGAGTTGTGGATTTCAGTTTGGAATGGGGAGGTTTGATTAGGAAGGGTGTACAGTTCTGTCTCACTACCCAAATTCTCATTTTGTCCTATGCCCGAATCATATACTGAAAATTTTTGGGCAGGTTTGAGATTCTTTGCTTGCATCCACTCTGTTATTTCCTTCCTAATTTGGTTCGATAATTCCAGAAATTTTTCTAATGTCTGCTCCAGACTAGTCTTGGGTCTATAAGGGGTTTCAGTATAAGATTGAAATTCCTGTGGATAATTAAAACTCCCAAATGACTGATTAGAAGAACTGTCTAGAGAAGGTGGAAAAGTCGGATTGGATTGATAGGAATAGAATGGTTGGGAAATTGGGTGGGGGTAGGGTCAACATTGTGATAAGAAGAATATTGATATGGGTTGGTCGGTTGGCTATCAAACTCTTCTTTGGAAAGTGGAGGTGATGGTTGATATTGGTCCGGGTTGAAACTTTGGCCTCTAGCCCTAGCTATATGCTCAGTAATGGACATTCGTCTAGGGGCTTCCTCACTTTGGGTATCAACTGAAACAGGTGTAGGATTAGGATACGGTTGATAAGACCTAGACTGAGGTGGACAACTGTTTCTTCCTGCTTGTTCTATATGATCTCTTAAGGACATGGAAGAGCCGGACGGTATACCGAAGGGATTACGAAAACAAGAGATATTTGGTTGTGGACAGCAAAGCTCGGCAAGTGTTCTTCTGTTTAGGTCACCCATTATAAGAAAAGAAGAAGGGGGAAGGGGTAAAAAGGGGAGAAAATAATTGGTTTGTTTTGAAAAATGTGTCGGACTTAGACAAATCACACAAAAATGCACAAACAACCCTAGAACTATGGTTACCTAGGTCCAGTCTCTAGACCGTTCCTAGACTTCCAAAGGACAAGCCGTAGGATCAATCCTCTACCGCCTCTTTACTACCTTTGTAGCCAGGTAGGTGCCATGTGAGTGGGAGGCTCCCCACTACGAAAGTAGTGGTCCTAATTAAGTAACCACTCGCCTTAGACACACTTTCCTAGACACCACAAAAGTAATGCGGATAAGCGATAGATTACCCATGACCTTCCTCTGTCCTTATTGAGCGCGACAGTCCTTAGAGTCTGGTCTAGATATTTTTTAAATTAATGTAGGGTTGATGCAGATGCTCGGTTTATGATTTGTAGGACTTAGGAAGGGTGATGAAATCCCCACCTAATCTGGATTTGGTCTTTGCCCCTTAAAAATCCGTATTAAAATATGCAAAAACAAACCGCAAAACAAAACTTTGCAAAAAGATTTTTGAGCGGCGATATTTTCCAAAGAATCCTGCAGAAAAGATATTTTATTGGATTTCAGAGGAGAGAGAAAGATATAGAAAATATACCAGAGAAGTTTGCAGCCCTAAATCTCCTCTCCCGCCGCTCTTCCGCCGCCAAATGAGCTCCTTTGCCGCGGTTCCGCCGCTGGTTGGAGGGATCAGGTGGTGAAAGTTTGCTCTGTGGCCTTCTGTACTCCTCTGGATCTTGATGAATGTCTCTGTCTTCTGTTTCCTCAAGTCTGCGACTCCAGATTTTCTCGCAAAATTCACACAATAATCATTAAATATACAATTTGCAGTTTTGTTTTAATTATGATATAGATCGTATAAGAATTCAACACAAATAGTAAGAATAAAAAATTACGCACGTTTCCCCGGCAACGGCGCCATTTGATTGGTTCGAAAGAGTGTGTTTGTAATGTAACCGCAATCAATAACGGTGTCGCGTGTAGCTAGACCGAGATGAGTACGGGTCGTCCTACGGGAAACGTTGAATCTTTTACTCTTACTTTAGATGTGTTGAAAAAAGAGAGGAGGGATAAGAATGTTGAGGAATGGTTTCTAGATCTACGTTAAGCACTAATGCAAAATATAGATCTAGATTATTTATGGATGTAAGTTAATATTAAAAGGGGTTTGTAGGTTTCGTTAGGATTTAGTAGTTATGGATGATGAATTAAAAATTACCCTTTTATCCTTTAATAGATTTAAAACTAGAACGACAGTGATGCATGTAGATTAGGGTTTCTGGAGGGAAAAGGAATCCCACTCTTAACCCTTATCTCGACACGGAACTTCGTTCATATCTAGCCTTTACCAAAACAATCATTAATCTAATCTCTAATCGCGGTCGGAACTAACAAAGAATTGTTAGCGCGCCCGATCAGAATGTTAATGATTCTTTTGAGAAAGTTCATAAACTTTATAGGACTTAAAAAAGGTTTAGGGATATTCATCATCCATTAGCCTACCCTAATCCTACGAACCCTAACAAGCGGAGAATTACTCGCGCATGTTGGGAGAAAAAGAGATGGAAAGAAATTGCATAATTAAACTACGAAGAAATAGAATAAGAAAAAGAAAGCTGCCTTTATTAATCAACAATATTCATTACACTTTGATTCCTTAGAAAATGATTACAAGTACTAGTTGCTTCTCGATCTCTTCTAAGGAGGTAGACGAACAGTTGATGATCAGCCTGGATGTGTGAGCCGTCTGGTACTTCGTGATCGCGTCGGCTTTATGATTTTTCCAAGAGAATCTCGGTCTTTATTTATAGCCCCAAAGCCAGAACTATTGCTTCCAAATATGGAAGCTAACTATAAAGATTCCCCCTCCAAAAATGCATCCTCTAACTCCCCTTTCCTGTCGCGAATCCGTGGCCCAAAGGGGGGTATGGCCGCGGATCCGCGGCCATTTAATCTGGTCCCTTGATCAAGTTTTTAGAGCTTCATCTGTGTGACATGTGGGGTTCTCTGGAATCTTTGGAATTTGGAAATCTTCTCGTAGTTGCTGCCAGACTTGATTTTCAAGTTTTGATTTCTTAATTAGATAGGTTTGCTTTAACAACTTGATTTCCTTGATTTTAGTCTTGGAAAAATTCTGCACAACAACTTAAATAATATTTAGTAGACTTTGTTCTACTAAGATTTGGTCAATGATATTATTTGCATACATTTTCCTACCAAATACTAATTATAATATATCAACACATGGAAAATAGTATTTTTACACATAAACCCTCATATGTATGATATATTATAATAAAGACCTTTTTTAATATGGAAATGGTAGGAAAAATGTAATAACAAATGTGCAGTTTTATCAACTGAACAAGTTGCCCAATCATTTTGGCTATTTTTTGCATGCATATATTTTACTTGCTGATTTTGTTGCAAGTTGCCCTATCATTTCGGCTATTTCATATGCATTTAAGACTTGCTGACTTTTTGCTGCGAGTATGGAACTTGGAATCTGATGCCAATCTTAACATCATCATCGCTGCGACTGAAATATTGCTAGGAGCGAATCATCATTTGCCGTTGTCGATTCGAACAAAAGTAGCTTAGCAAACAAGGTTAGGATCCTGTCGACTAAGACTTTTAACTTCATGAGCCATAAGGGTCTCATAAAGGTATTTCTCCCAACGAGTTGTGAGGATCTCGTAAGTGTCTTTTCTCCTTAGGAATCATGAGGATTCCTAAGTGTGCATCGTCTTGTAAGTCGTAAGGATATTGCAAGAGTGTTTTCTCCTTATAAATCGAAAGGACCTACAAGTGTTTGTTCATCAAATGAGGGCATTGCTCGTCGTTGGTGGGACTCATCAAGGAAATGATTATTTATGCTCGTGGATTGTATACAAGGGTCGGTATTAAACCGCTTGTAGGGCAATCTGGGAAAGATGATGGCTTAATAACAGGTTCAGATCCCTGTAGTTTAAGGCTTTTGAATCTTATGAGCCATGAGGGTCTCATAAGAGGGTTCTCCTTACGAGTCGTGAGGATCTCGTAAGTGTAATTTCTCCTTAGGAATCATGGGGATCCCTAAGTGTGTTGCTCCTTTGTGAGTCGTAAGGATGTCACACAGGTAGTTTTCTCCTTACAAGGTCGAGAAGACCTTGCAAGTGTCTTTTAACGAGATTGCGCCCTTTCAGGTTTTCACAAACTCGCTGGTAGCCCTGCTATTTTTACTCATGGAGCCCTTTAGGGTTTTCATCCGTGCCCATTTTGCTTGTGGACATACTCTTTTTTTTACGAGTCTGCGCCCTTTTGGGTTTCACAAACTCGCCGGTAGCCCTGCTTTTTTTACTCACGGAGCCCTTTTGGGTTTTCATTCGTGCCCATTTTGCTTATGGACGTACCGTTTGTTTTTTTTTTGCGTCAGCCTTCGGATGCTGCGGTTCGTAGTAGTTTAAGAACGTTACGGTCCATAGCTAGTTTTAGAGCATTACGGTCCATTGTTGCCATATTTGAGGCAAATTTCTAGTTTACGGACTTTTCGGTCCATAGTAGCTTTGAGGCAAAGTTTCGCCGGATGCTCTATGAACAAGTAGGTTTCCCCTTGATAGACCTTATCACATTATCCAAGGATTTTGGCACTGTTCCTGCCCTCAGCTCCTCTACGTTATCTTCTAACCCCGAGTGAGCTTCTTTGTTACTTAGCGACGAATGAGAGATCATGTGGAAACTTGCCAGATAATCTTCGAGTTCCTCTGACGAGTTGTCTCCCTCATCATTGTCGTTATCTTCACTTTCAAGGATGTGATTAAGAAACTCTTGAAGCGTGATTGGGGTTTGCGCCTTCTGGTTGTATTCCCCCAGCACGTCAATATGCTTTTTCAGATCCGTGCGCTTGTCGTCAGACTGTGTGGGTTTTTTGGTCTTCTTCTTTTTCTTCGAAGACTTTGACGGCTTGGCCTGGGTGTTTTGCCCATCGCTACTAACTCCCGATGTTGGGCGTGGTTTCAGCATCCCATCGATGATCTCCGGCTCTTACGGGCTTTTCCACCTGATCGCCGGACATGTTTGAAAATCTTTCAGCATTCTTTTAGTTTTTGCCGAAAGAACAACTTCCCATGGAGCTTCCTCTATGAATGAGCACGATGCCCCCGGCAAGTCCATCTTTTTCGGAGCATGTCGTTGTGACGGGTTCACCTTCCAGTTTTCAGACAACACGAATTTGCCTCGCTGGTATTGGTCTTCAACCCAGTATTTGAAGACGTGATAATCTTCGAGTGGGTGACCCATTACTCTGTGGTAGGGACAATAGTTAGGATGGTTAACGTCACCAGGTTGCGACGGATGTCTTGGATCCGGCAGAGTGATGAGCCCGTTGCGCAATGCCAGTTCGAACAGTCTCCTTATTTTATCCCGGGAAAATGAGTAAGGACGTCTTAACTTCTCATCAAGAGATCGCCGCTTGTTGCCTTGGCGAGCAGCTGGTTTCGGCTCACTCAGCTGTTGTTGAGCGTTGGCAACAAAGATTGCTTTCCCTTTGTCTTTTTCATTTCGAAAATCCGCTTTTGAAGAGAAGGCCTATGGCCCATCTGGTCCATCTGGGCCAGCTTGTCGATCAAGGCCTGGAAAGTGGTCGGCTTGAAGAACATCATAAACTGGGATATGGTCGCCTGCGGATCAAGGGTACCCACTAACATGCCTACTGCGGGAGCTTCTTTGATGCGCTGTTCGCATTTCAACCATAGGTTTCGCCACCGTATCGTGCACTGAACCCATGTTTCTTCAGGCTTTACCCTGGCATTGATCAATGCCGTGATTGGGGTGTGTTCTCTGGCGCTTGCGAACCTTTGTGTATATAGTAGCTCCATTTCTGCAAATGTCTTAACAAAGTCATTCGGCAGCTCTGAATACCATTCAAAGGTCGTCTCCGCCAAGCCGCCGACGAATTGGCAAACCAGTAGCTTATCGTCACCTCCAGTGTTGCCGCACAGAGCCCTGAACTGAGCGACATGTTGATGGGGATTGCCTGTCCCCTTGTATACGTGGAACTTAGAGATCATATATCCTGGCGGGTACTTAATCTGATCATGCCAGCCCGAATAGGGTCGCCCAGTTCTGACGGCTTGGTTAGCCGCTTCGCTCGCCTGATGAGCTCGTATATGTTGAGCTGTATAGTCTTCAAGGGCAGCTTTAGAGATGCTCTCCTCCTTGGCTGCTGATAGAGCCGGAAGGGAGTTCGACGTCTCCCCTCTGTCGTCTTTAAGGATTACTGGAGGGTCTTCAGCTGGAGGATCCGGCTAGATCATCATTCCGACCATATCTTGGAATAAAAGCGCCATTTTTTTTATATTGGCCGCTTGTTCCGCGGCCTCTTTGTCTTTCCTCTCGAGCATTCTTCGGAGGAATTCGGCATCGGTTTCCTGTTCCTAGCGCTGATCCGACGATGCTTCGGGGCTTTCCTTATGTCCCGTGAGTGCAACTATCTTCGTTAACATCTCCTGGAGCTTCTGTTGTTGCTCCTGAGCTTTTGTTACCGACCGAGTGAGTGGTCGATGACCCCCAAAGGCACGGCTCTCCTCCTTCTCGGAAACCATATAAACAGTATGCACCACCATACCCCCAGACTTGAAGCGTCCGGGTTCAGTGCCTTCGAGCTTTGTCGTAGGCATAGAGATCTTCTCCGGCCTCCTATTTTTATAGGCAGTTGAAGCTGAGGGGGCCATTGCATCGGGCACCCAACTAGACGACACCTTCTGTGGCACTACAGGGTGGTCCTTCTCTTGCCGAACCTTCATCTTCTTCAGTCGGCGGGAGTAGTCTTGATTGATCACTGAGTCTTGGACCTGTCGCCAGACCTTGTGAATTTTAGAGGACAGCCGCTGAGGGGGCTGCTCTGGCTTCACCTTTATAACGTTCTCCATAGGTGGAGGAGAACTTTTTAGCACGGCCGTCGGATAGTTCTTGCGCACCCTCCTAAGTGGTTCAAAACTGTTCCCAGTTGGAACAGCAGCATCGACTTCCACCATTGGAGCTGGTGGAGTCAATCCAGAAGGGGAACTATCCCCAGCTTTCCTTACTCGGCGCCAGTGGCAACGTCGAGCATGTCTTGCAGACGGTAATGGCTCAGTTACGGGGGTGTCTTCGTCTTGCCCGCTGTTCTGGTGAAGGGTTGCCGTTGGTGCCAGCCTATTGAAAACCGACGTCCGTTGAGTGGGGATGGCCAACCTGTCGAAGACAGACTTTCGAGCAGGGGAAGCAGCCTTGGTGACTTTGCCTGAAGTGGGAGTTAGAGCGGACAGTCTAACGAAGACCGATCCCTTAGCAGGAGAAGCCTCTCTGATGATTTCATTTACTGGAACAGGGATGGCTATCCGTTTCGGGATAACCCCCTCAGATATCACGGGCTTCTTCACGGGCCCATTGGAGTTTTGGCCCAGTCTATTAAAGACTGAGGCGTTGGATTTGGGCAACTCGTTCAGAGGGGTCGGGGTAGTTGCAAGCCGATCAAAGACCGACTTCTTCGGAGCTTCTTGCGACGGCATCGGAGCATTGAAGCTCATTGGCGGGAGCATAGTCCCGAAGAACAACCGAGTGGTGGCCTGCGTCACCTGTTCAACTGGCATTGCGTAAATGGAGGCCGCTTGGGGCCCATAGGTCACTCCTCCAGCAAAGACGGAGTGGGAGTTATTGCCGTTGGTGCAATTGAAAACCATTGATCTTCTGTTTTCTGTACGGAGCAAGACACCAAATCTTAGTACCTCGAATCCAGGGGCAACCATAGCAAATCGCGATTCGTTCGTGAAACACGACACATGAAGTGTGGAGTGGAAAGAGGAAAAGGTCCCACCAGGCATGCCAGAATCCGTTCTCCGCCGAAAAGACGCGACCGGGACGTTGGGACGTCCGGCCTGAATTTTGGGGGCAGATGCTATTTGGATTTATCCGTCCACTTCTCCGAAGATGCCAAGTTGATTTATGGCACCGTATATCGGAGGTTTAGATGGATGCAGCCGATGTAGCAGATTGCGTCAGATTCCCCCTCATTGTGAGGGTTTTTTTTATTGTGGGGACGCTCTTCCCTGCAGGCGCAAGCCCCTGCAGTTAATTACGCTACCGCGTCGCGAAAACAACTTTCTCCTCTCCAGATGGTCACTTCGTGTCATGTGTGTTTGTTTTATTTTTGGTTGCCCGTGGATTGTATACGAAGACTAATTTATGTTGTCGCCCGTAGGGCGTGGATTAGTCCAAATCCGTATTTTCTTAGTTTTGATTTTGGGTTGGGTTTAAAGATCGTTAATCTCATTTGAAACTAAGATCAACTTAAACGTTTGTTAAGGATGTAAGTCGATGTACAACACCCCACGACTTGCGGGGAGGCGGAAATATGAAAAACGATCTTGTTCTTTGCTTAAACATCGACTAACCGCACGAATCGAAGCTAAACGATAACTAACACCAAACATAGAAGTTAACAACTACTATGTAAAGGGATTATACCTAACGAATCGTGTCCTTCGTCTTTACGAACTCCACCTCCTTCCTCGGCCTTCTCGAAGTAGTAGACGATCCACCCGAGAGCTTTACTCCAAGCTTAGCCTCTAAACTTGAGGCAACTAACTTTCTTTAAGTGCTAATCAAAGAAGCTAGGTGATATAGAGTGAGGGTTATGGTTTAATTAGTCTAACTAATCCTTGTACTCAACACATGAGAGGGGAGGATTAGGGTTTGAAGAGGGAGAGCTTGAGGAGAGAAAAGGTGAAGATAATAATGAAGTGAGAATAATGAGTTATCATAATATATATCAAGCATTTCTTTTTATCAAGAAAAGAAAAGAAATGAATTTAACAACCATGCTTGATAATATCTAGTGATGATTCACATCCATGAGTCATTAAGCATTTATGATGCATTAATGATATGGATGAATCATCCATATGACTCACTAATCACATTCATTGTATATGCCACCTAAACCTCCTTAGTCACCACCTTCTAGAAGCTTCTCGCGCTACGAGAACGCCCCTCCTTTCCGCAAAAATACGGAAAAACTTTAGACTGTATAAATCCAATAACCGGATACCAGTAACTGGCTTAAACCAAAACCGACTGGTAAAAACTGTCCGAAAGTCGTACGTGCGTAAACACACGTATGCGTCCGAACCCTTGTCGTAAAACCATACGACCTCTATATCGTTTCGCCTGGAGTAGGGAAACTCTCTGTGTGGGACTTTAGAGACTCGACTACTACGCTGGCAGTGGGTTTAACCACAGACCGCAAGCGGCACTAGCTGTACGTAACGGTCCCCAGGTAGATGTCGATAAGAAGGCCGATGAGGAAACCCATCCGAACTCCTACTGAGTCTGATGTGACAATCTCCGTACAGTCTGGTCCGTTCGTCTAAGACTATCGCATATCGGGCCTAGGGGGCGGCAAGCGTCAGTCCCCTAATAGCGGTATAAGTCGTGTCGGAGCGAAGCCCATTACACCCTGAGAAACTACTGGAACCTACCAGCAAATCTCGCTTGCCCTGGCCAGGGACTTTGCGTAATGGCTCTCTGACACAGCGCGATATCAACCCCCAATACCGGGAGAGACGAATCCTGTCTAACCGCCACTGCCTCCAAGTGCTCGGGACTGCACCCAACTGCTACCTGTTTGCACGACTCCTTTGAGCCGTGGTAGGGTAGCAATCTAAGAACAGTGGGACACACTCGAGACGAAGTAGCAGTGTCAAGTCTGCGGACTATGCTGTACTCATGTCACCTGGGAACTGTTCACTGACGACTGGTATAAAACCAACCAACAGTTCCCTGTGAGTCCTGTCCGGTATACCCGTAACCTAACGAGCACCTGCATACTATCTCCAGTACGACGTACTGACGGCTGTGGGACAGACCATCTCCCCAACTGGGATGAGAAGCGTACACACTAGTCTACTCCGGAGTATCGATACTCTGTCTCGATAATCCAACGAGCAGGGACCTGAATAAGGATGTGCTTGTAGACTACCCAGCCCCTACTAGTGTGACTGCCATCACAACGCTGGTAGTCAAGCAAGATCCTAAGAGCTCTATCAATACGTATACTTACATATTAAGATAGAAAAACCAAGTAGCATACTACCATATTTAGCAAGACTGTTATATACATGTGAATATCCCTGTTCCCCTCCGAATGGCGGCGCACAGGACCGCGATGTCTTGGCGCTGAGACTCGGGACAGATGCTAATTGGTGCTATCCGTCCACCTCTCCGAAGATGCCAAGTTGATTTATGGCACCATGTATCGAAGGTTTAGACGGATGCGTCCGATGTAGCAGACTTCGTCAGATTCCCCCTCGTTTGAGGGGTTTTTGATTGTGGGGACGCTCTTCCCTGCAGGCGCAAGCCCCTGCAGTTAATTACGCTACCGTATTGCGGTAACAACTTTCTCCTTCTCCAGATGGTCACTTCGTGTCATGGGTGTTTGTTTTGTTTTTTGTTGCCCGTGGATTGTTTACGGAGACTGAGTTATGTCGTCGCCCGTAGGGCGTGGACTAGTCCAAATCCGTATTATCTTAGATTTGGGTTTGGGGTTTGGTTTGAGGATACGTCAGCCATACTTGAGGCTAAGATCAACTCAAACGTTTGTTAAGGATACGTTAGTCTAATTTTGAGACTAAGATCAACTTAACGGGATCGTTTAGATCCGACAAAAGAGCATTTGGCTCTAATGTTCCAGTTTAGGGACCTAGTGGTCCATTAAATGTATGGCCGTCGGGACCCGTCACCTCTCTGACGACGTTGAAGGATTACAACGACGGATGTCAGAGGAGTTCAGAGATGTACCCTTGAGCCAGAGTTAATTGGGGGGATTCATAGTCCACTCTGTTTGAAGGTTTAAGGATACGTTAGCCATCTTTAAGGCTAAGATCAACTTAAACGGGACCGTTTAGATCCGACAAAAGAGCATGCGGAGCTCTATTGTTCTAGTTTAAGGACGTCGCGGTCCATGGGTAGTTTAAGGACGTTGCGGTCCATTGGTAGTTTAAGGACATTGCGGTCCATGGGTTTAAGGACTCCATAGTCCGGTATGTGCTCTGGATGCTTCACACGGGTTCACTGCCGTGCTTGGCGAGGACCAGGCTCCGCTCTGGACGTTTTCCACGGGGTCAAAGAGTGACGTTATCCGCATTCCACGTAACCAGGAATTTTGCACTAGATGCTTCACACGGGTTCACTGCCGTGCTCGGCGAGGACTAGGCTCCGCTCTGGACGTTTTCCACGGGGTCAAAGAGTGACGTTATCCGCGTTCCACGTAACCAGGAATTTTGCATTAGACACGGGTTTAAGGACCCCACAGTCCATATCAATGTGTGGTCGTCGGGACCCGTCACCTCTTTGAAGACATTGAGGGATTACAATGCCAAATATCAAAGGAGTGAAGAGATGTACCCTAGAACCGGAGTGGATTGAATAGTCCTTGGCCCAATTTGGGATCAAGACCGATTAATTATGTTATGAGCCCATTAGCCCAGTTGATTACGAATTGAGGACTTATGGCCAGCTTGGGCTAAGTCCAATCAGGAGAGGCTTTGCCTCTATCCCTTTAGCTAATTGGACCAATGTCTAGTGTTAAACACTAAAGAGCAATCAGTGTTGAACATTGGGAATGAGGTTGACAAGTTAGTGTTTAACACTAAAAGATAATTGGTGTTAAACACCAGCAACAGGGCTTTTCAAATTAGTGTTAAACACTAAAACAGATCAGTGTTGAACACTGGCAATGGAGATCTCAGATTAGTGTTAAATACTAAGGTAATCAGTGTTGAACACTGCGAATAAAGCTCTTTGATTAGTGTTGAACACTAGGGCCCAACAGTGTTTCAATGCTGGATTCGAGAGTTCCAATTTAGTGTTGAACACTAAGGCAAGAGGGGTCACGTGGTAACACGTGAGAGCGCCCTCCCTTCATTTGTTCTTCTGAGACTATTGCATCTTTTAGAGCATCACGTGCCATCACGTGACGGGCATTCAAATGCTTATACGTTAAAGCTTCTGCCTAGGGTCACGTGGGTCACGTGGGGCACTGCTTCAAAGGGGCTTTCTGTAGATCTTTTTGGGGGGGTCACGTGGTGACACGTGACCCTACCTCTATGTATGTTGTTTAGAGGATCTGTTAATCTTTTCCGGGAATTAAATTCCTCGTAGGGTTAAACCCTGACAGTAATTTCAGAGGAATTAAATTCCTACTTCCTTTTGAAGATTTATATTCTGGAATAGAGTTGAACTCTGAATTTTCTGTAGGAATTAAATTCCTCATATATGTGAAGAACTGAATAGGGTTAAACCCTAATAAAAGCTTTTAAGGAATTAAATTCCCACTCTCTGTTAAATTATGATCAAGGGAATTAAATCCCCGCTGTTCCAACAGAACTAGGTTCTTAATTAGGGTTAAACCCTGTTTCTTTTTGTTCTGAAGGAATTAAATTCCCATAACACAGGGTCAAGCCCTAGTTTTATTTTAAAGGAATTAAATTCCTATAGTTCTGTGAGAATTAAATTCTCGTGCTTTCGTTCCCTCTCTATGTTTTGGATCTGCATGGCAGGATCTCGACCCATTGAGAATTAAATTCTCAACTTCAAGGGGAGATGTGCACTTTGCAGATCCTCTATCAAAGAGAGAAGAAATATGTTCTTCTGTTTTATGTATCAGAGTTAAACTCTGTTGAGAATTAAATTCTCTTTTCTTTCAAGGAGCCTTCCCTTTCTTACCTAGGGTTTTCTTTTGCAGAAGATCCAAGTTCCTCGAAGTATCAAGGCTCTCTCTCCCTTTCTTCCCTCTGCGTATATGTCTTCTCTTGTGTCTCTTGGCTCCTATTTATAGGAGAAGCAGCCGAGTCAATTAGTTTTTGACGAATCTTCATTGAGAGATTTGATTTGCGTCCATCATTCGTTTTTGACCTTTGGATTATTAGGTGAATTTTATTCACCATTGGATTTCAAATCCAGGGATTCTCTTTTGTTATTTCGGTTAGATTTAAAGGGGAAATCTTTCCAAACTCGAGATTTTCCCATAAATAGGTGATATTTAATCACCTCTAAATCTTTAATTCGATTGGTTCCAGATAATCGCTTTTCCTTTGGAAAGATTCGAATCTCTTTCAGAATTTAATTCTGTCAACGAAATGGGCTTTGAAAGCCGGTCACGTGTGACCACGTGACCCATGGTCACGTGTGGGCACGTGACCCCCTTTGGAATGAGCCTTCTTCTTTCTTTCTGCGCTTTGCTTTCTGGTTGCTGCTTGATCATCACATGCCAACACGTGACCACTGGTCACGTGTGAGCACGTGACCCTTGTCTGAAGCCTCTTTCCTTGATTTCACTGGAGAACAAGTCTGCTGCTTTTGATCATCACGTGCCAACACGTGACCTCTTTTGAAGCTTTTTCCTTGATTTGATCAGGGAACCGATGTGCCTTTGAAAAATGTCACGTGCCAACACGTGACCCTGGTCACGTGGGAGCACGTGACCCTTTCTGAAGCCCTTTTCTTTGATGTAGTCAGGAAGCTGAATCTGCCTTGATGATGCTTTTAGACGTCACGTGCCAACACGTGACTGCTGGTCACGTGTAAGCACGTGACCCTCTCCTGAAGCTTTTCCCATAAGCTTTTCTGATTTTAAATCAGGAAACAATTAAAGCTATAGCCCCGTTGCAGGGAGATCGTGGATCACCTGATCAGAAATCCAGACACATCTTGACACATCTTGAGGTGGTATCACCTGATCAGGGAGATCGTGGATCGCCAGGAGATCGAGGTTCGGAGAGTTGCTTCAGAAGATAACACTGCAGATCTATTCACGAAGGCCTTACCCCAGACTCAGTTCGAGCGGCTGATCGAGATGATAGGTCTTCGATACGCCGGTACATGGCCTTAGTGCAAGTGGGAGATTGTTAGTGTATATGCCCTAGAGGCCATTACTGTATCATACTAGTATGTATATTACTTGATGGAAGCTTGGGATATTCACAGTTGTATAGACAATCTTGCTCGAAATGGTAGTATGCTATTTGGTTTGTCTCTGCTTTAATGTGTACATGTGTTTCTTTATTATATCACCTATACGCATTAGTGGAGCCCTTAGGATCTTTCCTTGATTACCAGCATTGTGATGGCAGTCACACTCATGGGGGCTGGGTAATCTACAAGCACATCCTTATTTACACGTCCCTGGTCGTGGGATTATCGAGACAGGGCATCGATACTCTGGAGTAGACTAGCGTATGCGCTTCTCATCCCAGCTTGGGAGAGGGCCTGTCCCACAGCCGTCAGTACGTCGTACTTGAGATAGTATGCGGGTGCTCGTTGGGTTACGAGTACACTGGACAGGACTCGTCGGGAACTGTTGGTTGGTATTATACCTATCATCGGTTATCAGTTCCCAGGTGACATGAGTACAGCTTAGTCCGCTGACTTGACACTGTCACTTCGCCTCGAGTGTGTTCCCACCGCTCTTTGATTACTACCCTACCACGGCTCAAAGGAGTCGTGCAAACAGGTAGTTTTTGGGTGCAGTCCCGAAGCACTTGGAGGCAGTGACGGTTAGACAGGATTCGTCTCTCCCGGTATTGGGGGTTGACATCGCGCTGTATCCAGGAGAGCCATTACACAAGTAGTCCCTGGCCAGGGCAAGCGAGATATACTGGTAGGTTTCCAGTATTATCACAGGGTGTTCTGGGCTACACTCCGACACGACTTGTACCGCTATTAGGGGACTGACGTTTACCGCCCCCTTAGGCCCGCCATGCGATGTATCAGTCGAACAGACCGGACTGTACGGAGACTGTCACATTCAGGCTCAGTAGGAGTTCAGATGGGTTCATCTCGTCAGTCTTCTTATCGGCATCTACCTGGGGACCGTTACGTACAGCTAGTGCCGCTTGCGATCTGTGGTTAAACCCACTGCTACCGTAGTGCCGAGTCTTTAGAGTCCCACACAGAGAGTTATTCGCCTTTAGGCAAAATGAGTAGAGGTCGTATGGTTTTGCGACAGGGTTCGTTCACATTCGCGCACTTGTGCACGTTTGCTGTCCGGACAGCTTATACTAGCGGGCTTTGGTTTAAGCCGGATCCTAGTATATGATTTGGGATTGGTTTTATCTCATTGTATTCGTGTTCCTCGGATCACGGATACGGGTGCGTATGCACAGTTGACTGAGACAGAGGGAGAGGACCTTGATTAGGGTTGATGACCGTTGTCATTTTCTTAACCCTAATGCTTATGTGTGAATTATGATTAATTGATATTAGTTAAATATAATTGTGCATGGTTAGGGTTGTTGACCATTTGACTATATTTGACTTGTTGACCTAGGTTGACATGTTGACCATCATCATTCCATATGAAAGATGCTCTTTGATCCTTGCAAATTGCATTTAATGTGAAATGATAATGGTCAAGTCTTGATTAACCATGACAATTATCTTATCTAATTATCTAATTTTCCATAATTCACATATATGAGGAGAATGGTTCATATTATTCTCATTCTATCATTTTAGTTCTCTCTCCTCCTCTTCCTCTCTCTCTAGCTCTCCCCTCTCATGAGTTGAGAATCTCTTGAGCTTGAGATAAACCCCTCTAAAATACTCTCTACTCTTTTCTAAGGTTCTAGGATTAGCACTCCAAGCATCTTAGTTACTTCTAGCTTGAAGTTGAAGCCAAAGGTTGAGGCTCTCGGGTGGATCCTTCTTCGACAAGAGAAGGCGACGAGGAGATCATCTTCTTTCACTCCAAGGAGCAAGGAGAGAAGGACTTAAAGCCCTAGGTATAACCTCTTTTCAAAGTAGCTAAACTCCTTTTAGCTTTGTAGTTAGTTTATGTTTAGCAAAGATCCTCCTTTTGATAGTCCATGTTGCCTAGTGTGTTAAAAATCAGTTTTTTATATCGTTTCCGCCTCCCCGCAAGCACCGGGGTGGGCAACGTGGACTTACAGTATGGACATTTTCCTTTATCATTTGATGATTGGGTATGGTGCATTGAATAACGGGTTATACATTCTTAACCAAAATACAGTTTTCAAATTACAACACACAATGTATGAGTTAGTGAACTCATAGCGCTTATACATAATGATGTATGTTGTCCAGTGTCCGCATGCATAAGGGGTTTGTACTCATACTTCGTTCCATTTTCCTATGAGTTCTCTGATTTTAGACACGCGTTCTTGTTGAAATGCATAGTCCAAAGATTTTGAAAAGTTCATAGGGTATAAGAATAAAATAGAGAACCAATTGTTGGAAGTATCAAGATTTTTAGAAGTGTTCGAAGATGTGGAAACTTATGTCAGGTTTTCCGTAATAATATAATCGAAAATTTGATTCTCTCTCAGATTATTCATCCGTGGGTACGCTCCTTAATGAGTAATACTAAATCACCTTTTTCAAATAAAAGATGAACTAGAACTGGATGCATATCAGTTAATACCGGTTCCACCTAAATCAGCGCCTCAAATTCTATATGTGATATAGAATGGGTTATCATCTTAAGATTGTTAAGATATCGAGTTGTCCAGTTTATACTTAAAACCAGAATCCGGATAAACTCAAGACTCGTTTTGGTAATAACAGTTTGTAGATTATCCCACGTATTGATGAGGGTTTAACATTCTACCATTTTCAAGATCAAAAGTTGTTTTGTTCTCGACATGTCGCCTTTTTTAGAAAAGGAATTTCTAGCAAAGAAATTAGTAGGAGTATGGTAGAACTGGAAGTGTTTCCAGAACCACAAACTGTTACTAAAGATTTAGTAGAACCTGCAGATTCAATTGACCCTGACAAAGCTTAGCCCACTCCACAGATTTAGTAGGTGATCTCAGCTACCTGAGAGATACTACGGTTTTCTCGTTGATGGTGATAAGGAGCTTGCATTATGTAATGATGACCCTACTAGTTATCAACAGGCCATGAGAAGTGATGACTTCTGATTGATGGCTGGATACTAATTTATCCTAGTTTGATTCCATGCACTACAACAAAGTGTAGACTTTGTTAGGTGCTCCTGAAGGGGTAAAACCCATTGGGAGCAAGTGGATCTTTCGAGATCGGTGAAAATGGAAAGGTGCTGACCTAATAAGACTAGACTTGTGTAGTAAAAGCTTTTCATCTAATACCCATTGTGAATTGTGATGAAACTATTACTTTAGTGTCTGCGCTGAAGTCCACACGGATATAATTTGCAATTGTTGTCTTTCATGACTATGATATCTGGCATGTGGATGACTATAACGTTTTTCTAAATTGGATTTAGAAGTGTACGTGTATATGACTTTACCAGAGGGTTATCTTAGTCAGTGGGAGAAGCGGTAAGTATGTAAGTTGCGTAAGTCTATCTTTAGACTAAAACATGCATAGCAGAAATAGATCATCTATTTTGATGTCACGGTTGAAGTGTTTGACTTCATAAAAATGAGAGATGAACCTGGTACTTATAAAAAGATAGTATAGAGTGTTGTCAGATTCCTCATATGGTATGTGGATGACATACCCATGATAAGAAGTGATGTTCCTATGCTGCAACTGTAAGTGCACGGCGGCGCCCCGGCCGTCTTTCCGAGGCCAAAATACGGAAGCGATAAAATACTTTAAACTTTGAACCGGCACCACCGCGCACAGAAATCCCTGATCGGGCCATTAAACTAGTCCTAGCTAACAAAAGAACGGGTAGAGAGATACACCGAGCGATCCGTGTCCTTCGGTTTTCTCGTCGTCGTCCCGATCTCCCGCGGAATGTCCGGTCTCCACCTCCTCGCCGGAAGGGCACCACGTCGCCGGCTTCTTTTACGGGCTCTCACCTCTGGACCGAGGTAACTCGGGCACGAAGTTGGCGAGTCAACGTGCCCAAGATTTGCTGTAGAATAGTATAGTGCTATGTCTCATTTGGGGTTGTAGGAAGTTGCCTTTTGGTGGAGGAAATGATATATGAACTTTTGTAGAGGAACTTGGGAATTTTGTAGCATAAAAGGAACAAAATTCCCTCATAGAAATTTTGGACAGCCCCCAAAGAGCTTGGCCGGCCATTTCCCATGAGGAATGAGAATGGAGTCAATCAAGAAGAGAGAGAGCAAGTCCAGGGGGGTGTATCTCAATAATGCAAGAGAGTGTGGAGTTATCATGAAGCATGATCACAAGACAAGGTCCAACACTCCACCAACTAATCATCACTTCCAAAAGGCAAGTAATCATGGTCAAAAGAAGTCAAATGATGGTGCAACCATCATAAAGCAAGGATATGCAAATAACACCCTCCACAAATGCTAATTTGCACAAATGCAAATAAGCCCTCCTCCACCAATCTTCAGCCAATGAAAGATACAAAGAAACATGGCCGAAATGGAAAGCAAACTGGCAACTCCAAAAAACTGATCCCGTAATAAATTACAGGAAAACCCCGCTACTGTATATACATACCCGCATTTGTATTCCGACCGAATACAAATGCAATAAGACAAAATCTACACTGTACTATACTAGGATCCGGCTTAAACCAAAGCCGGCTAGTATTATCCGTCCGATCATGATCCGTGCAATACCGCACGTATCTGATCGAACCCTGCCATATCTCCATACGGCCTCTACAGCGTTTCGCCCGAAACTGGTCTGTGGGGGACTCTAAAGACTCGTCAATACTTTGGTTGTGGATTTAACCACTAGCACGTCAGAGGTATTAGCCTATACGTAACGGGCTACCAGGTATTGACCAAAAGGGACATCTGTGAGCGAACTCATCCTGACACCCTACTGAGGCTGTCAGTGACAATATCCGTACAGTTCGGTCCGTTCGTCTATGAGCATCGCATGGCGGGCCTAGGGGGTTGGTAAAAGTCAGACCCCCAAAAGTGGTACAAGTCGTGTCGGAGTGTAGCCCAGAACACCCTGAGATACTACTGGAATACCTACCAGTAAATCTCCTGCCTTGGCCAAGAACTTTTCATGTACTGGCTCTCGTAGACACAGCGCGACCTCACCCCCAATACCGGGAGAGACGAACCCCTGCAGATCCGCTCACTGCCTCCATGTGGCTCGAGACTGTACCCAACTAAAACCTGTTTGCGCGTCTCCTTTGAGCGTGGTAGGGTAGTAATCAAAGTACAGTGGGAACTCACACGAGACAAATGACGATTCTCAGGTCGATGAACTAACCTGTACACATGTCACCAGGGAACTGCTATCTGACGTCAGGTATAAGACCAACTAGCATGTTCCCGGCGAGTCCTGTCCGGTGTACTCATAATCCAATGAGCACCTGTATACATCTTAGGTGAACCAACTGACACCAGTGGCTTATGAGACCGGCCACCGCCCTTCGTCGGGGTCTCGACTGTATACACTAGTCTACTCTGGAGTATCGATGCCCTGTCTCGAAACTCCCATGACTAGGGACCTTTTAAGGATGTGCTTATAGACTACCAGCTCCCACGTATATGATCGCCCTCATACTGCTGGCAGTCAAGCAAGAATCCTAGGGGCTCTATCAACGTGTAATAGCGATCTGTCAGGTCACCTAAAGCAGTACACGATGATAAAGATAAACCAGACAGTATATTATCATCTTGAGTAAGACTGTCCTACTGGGATAGATCCTTCCTTAATCATTGCAATCACGTGCCTGTGATCCAATAATTGACTCTGAGGGCACTATCTCCAACAATCTCCCACTTGCACTCAAGGCTAATTATTGCGATGTCGCATACTCACAGCCCGTGTGATACCGAACACCCAACTCCTCTACTAGTCAGTCTCACAAAACCCGTTTGCGAAACTATTGCGTTCGAGGAATAGCCTCAGTGAGCGGATCCGCTTAGATGTTTCTTTCTATGTCTCTCTATATCTTAAGTTCGCGGAGAAAGCCATCTCCCGAAATGAGCAATACCTGTCTTAGAATGTCTCTGGATGTCTGATGGGACCTAGCTCATAAATGAACTCTAAATCCAAACTTCTTAGACTGTATCGTCAACTGAACTTAATCAGTATCCTGCGCCATGGCTCCCTCAGTATCCTCCTGGACCACCTGTCCAAAATACTGTCCCTCGTCAGAGGGAAAACTATAACTCTGACAACCTCTCTGTCATCCAGGTCACCTTGGAAGCCTGGAACGATAACTGTCTCCCAAAAGAGGCTGTCGTTATCATATCCCTAGAACATCCACTTATATTCTAAAACTGCTTCCGATTGTTTCTCCAGGATTGGATCAATATCGGCTTATTGCATCTGCTGCAGCAACAACATCTGGTGTGGTACTTGACGTCTCATAATTGACTCAATTGCCTAAGCAAGTGATCTGCCAATCATGCACATCCCTCTCCTCTTTAGTCTGTAAGACACGTTTAGAGAGGGTAACTCCATCACTTGCAGGTACACTACCATGCCTGAAGTCGTCCATTCTAAAACACCTTCAAAATGCTGTCTAAGTACCCAGATTGGGAAACTACCCAAATCTATATCTTAAACTATAGATCCAGTAACCAGAATGTCTGATATAATATCCAAGTCCCATGTGGAGAAACCACCGTGTGACGACCAAAGTATAACCGTTCGTAGTATATGAATATCACTTCCTACTCTGTGCATGTCATCCAAATACCAGGACATCACATCCTACTATCTTCTTAACAGATTCATCCCCTATTCTGATGAAGTCAAACCTATGACTGTCACATCAGAAATAGATGATCTATCTCCGCTATATCTGCTTTTTAGTCTATAAATAGACATAAGCCACTTGTCCACCAATGCTTCCACTGCTCCCACTGACTACGACAACCCTCTGGCAGAGTCATATAGACGTACACTTCTAAAGCTAGTTTAGAACAACGCTATACTCATCCTCCTGCCGGGTCTCGCAGCCTGGAACAACAGCAATGGCACGTCTGGGTAAACAAGAACCTCCCTGTCACCGTCCTTGAGGCTACCGGAGTACCTCTCGGGTGCCTGAGGTAACCCACCGTATCTGCGGAGTGGATAATGGAATGTCAAACCAGATTGAATCTTTAGGTTCTTATCAAATCTTCAGTAATCGTTTGCGGTTCTGGAATCACTTCCAGTTCTACCATACTCCCACTACTGTTTTCTAAAAAAATCCATTTTTGTTAAAACTGTGGCGAGTCAAGAACAATATCACTATTGATTTTCCAGATGGTAGAAAGTCAACCCTCGTCATAGCCTGGGTCAACCCACAAACAGCCATTACAGAAACATGCCTTGAGTTATCCAGAGTCTGGTTTTAAGCATAAGCCGGACAACTCCCCATACCTTAACATCATTAAGATACGAACTGTTCTATATCCAATATAGGACCAGAGGCACTGATTTAATTGAACCAGATTCAAATCATGCAGCTGTCTCTAGTGCATGTCAACTAAATGGAAGGAGGCCGATCAGCATTACTCAACTTAGGAATGCTTCCAATTATGAGCAACCTGAAAGAGAATCAAGTTCTCTTAATCATTACTATCAACTGAATACCACACACAAGTATCTACATCTTTGATCACCTTGAAGAATACCGATACTTGCAACGCCTGGTTCTTTACTTTATTCATATACCTATAACTTCTCAAAACTCAGACTTTGTGTTTCTACGAAACACTTATCTAAGAACTAGAGAAGTCATAAGTAAGCCGAATATAGTACGAGGACCAACCCCTCTGTCCTAATGGACTCTGGACAATATACAATACTCTGTATAAGTCCCTTGAGTCTGATAACTCAATCCTTGTGTGTCGTAGGTTGAAAACTGTACCTATGGTTAAGAAGAATTACACCGCTGTTTAATGCTCCTTACCTAACCATCCACTGATGTAGGTAAATGTCATAGACATAATTTCAAAAAGGTATATCTCACTCTATGAAAATAGACGTACAGATATATCAATTTGAAATTGGTGCATAACAGCGGATATTCAAAACCAAATATTTGTCGTCCGGCAAACAACCCAGGTGATTTCCTCAAATATCACCGATTACAACGAATCCCGATATAATGAGGATGATCACCAAATTCCAAATAACTTACTCCCACTCATCATCTGTAAAACCATACAGATGTGAGAATCAAACTTGGTAAATACATACCCTGGAGCAAGTGTCTAATTGGGAAATCAGTTTTCCTTTAACAGTACACAGTGAAACTGAAACAATGAAATGTTTCGATGGGGTATCCGGGTATTCCTAGTAATGCCTCTTCCATTATCAGATTCACAACTGTAACCGTATAATTCTTTGCCACCTCTCCAAATCCCTTTATATGTCTTTAGTCGTTACCTTCTGCACACCCCTTTAGGCCAAATGGTTTTCTTCCTTCCCTACCATTCGGCACCAGCCTATGGTTTGGAAGAAGACTATCCAATAAGCCTAATGGGTGTACTGTCCTAATCCTAGGAGCACTCGCAATGCGAGAGAAGGTGAGGATAAAAGACAACCGAATAAACCTTATTCATATTTCTCCTGAACCAGAATCCATCCCCGAACTGGAACAAGTTCCTTTCGAGTTCGTATATAACCATACGATGGAATATCCAATAAACTGTGGATCTTCGTAGTGATACGGAGTGTTATGGAGAAATACAAAGGTGAAGTGGGAGTGGTAATGAAATACTTGGTTTGGTCGTGAATAGCAGTCGCAATTTACTTTGCCCTTCTTCTAATCCCTTTCTTTGTCTTTACATAATACCTTCTGTACACCATCGTTAGGCTAATTGGTTTTCTTCATTCCCCACCGGTCGGCACCTGCCTACGGTTTGGAAGAAGACTGTCCAATTTGCGTAATGGGTGTACTATCCCCTAATCTAAGGGGTACTCGCAACCTGAGAGAAGGTAAAAGGAAAAGACAACTGAATAGTCCTATTCGTTTTCTCCAGAACCGGAAACCATCCTCGAATAAATTCCTTCGAGTTCGTATATAACCATATGATGGTTTTGTCCAATGGAAGTGGACGTTCGTAGTAATACGGGGTGTCCTGGAGAAAAGGGTAAAAGTAGGAATGGCAATGAGGTTTGCAACTCTGACAATCCAAAAGCCAGTGTTTAAGAAGGTTCGGTTAATTTGGTCACTGAGTCATAGTCTAGGGTCGGGTCAATGGTCGCTGCCAAAGAGAGAGAGAAAAGAAACACTCAGCGTGCACTCTAACCTAGATCAGAATGGTTATCAATTTATCTAATCTGGAAACCTCCCACTGTACCGTCAAATTCTCCTCCAAACCTGAAAGAAGAATTAGTCGGGATCACCCGAGGAGTAAACCAACTCATCAGTGGGAATCGGGATCCAACTATCATCGCATGATAACGTGACGGAATCCGCTCACGTTATCACACTCCAGAAGGTATGCACATATCTGGCAAGTTTCAGTTTCTTTAGAAACTCCCGATATGATTTTTGCCCCATGCTCTTATGACCTTGACTTTGGCCAATAAATCATAAGTCACATGTCAAGTACTACCCGTCATTCTCCAGGTTAATTTGAGCCCACCCGCACAAGCCCTTGACTTTGGCCAACAAGGCTATACGACTGCCCCAAACCAACGCATCTATCTATGCTGCACATGAATACCCAATAGCTACCAATCACTATGTCTTGACTTTGGCCAACAAATATAGCTTGAATACTGATTGACTATCCATGTGAAACGACGGAGGGCTACGAATGGTTTCTGGCGAAAACCTTTAACGTAATGAACTTGATATCGTTGAAGGAACCAGATAGCTTTTTAGAAATATAGTGACGAAAACCTTTGCTAAAGAGGTCACTCCCGGTGAAGGGATCTCGGCTCTTTCCCCGTAGAATGAGATGCAGGATATTCCAACTGAATACCACGATGCAAAGCAAAAGTAATCGGCTATAGTGAAGTTATTGCCCTGACGCAAACTTTTGTCCAAGGGGTCACTCCCGGTGAAAGGATCTCGGCCCTTGCCTCGTCGACTGAGGAGCAGGATATTCCAACTGAATACCACGATGCAAAACAAAAGAGAACGCCCTTGCAATAACAGCTTTTTGAAAAGTGTTCCAACAACATCAGAATAGGTTTGTTTTTAACTTGCATTGATCCGAATCAACGCAGTCCCATCAATTGATCACACCAATAAAGAACGAAAATAATGACGTACGTATAAGCCATCCGCATTCGCCACTGGGTCCCGTCATTACCCGTTAGGTTAGTTAACTAATGACAGAGCGGGGACTGGACTAGCGCGGATGCAAAACATATACAACATCTACTAGTATATATATCAATATATAATATTTCGCTCAAGGCGTGATAAAATGCAACATCATAGAAATGTAATAAGTATCACAGAACAATACAGATATCTAAGATCCCCGGGTTTCACAGAGCCGCTACTGAAACCCGACGTTCCCCTGGTCGTGTGGATAGCCTGTGCAATGAAATCCTAGATCCCTACGGGCACGGCAAGTTACCCGCCAAAACCTGAAGCGAGGCAGCCCCCTTCAGCAACGTGAATGGACCACCCAGCACTTCACGGAATCCGGTAACTTGGGCACCCCTCCTGGGTCAACCTGTACCCCCTACGAGTGCGGCGAATAGCCCGCCAATTCTAGAGTGAGGCCCTCTCCGTCTCAACGCCATGAGATGCGGGCCCGTTGCCCTCTAGAACCCGGCTATCCGTGCACCCCTCCTTGGGGTAATCCTTGTACAGAAAATAAAATATACATACAACGGGTACATCGACCGCAATCTGGTCGTGCCCCAAAAGAATAATATACAAATGGGCAGTGACGGCAGTCTACATGTCGGACGCTCGCCCCGCAATAACAAATGTACATAATACAACAAAAACTGTACTAGCATTGCATCCAGGCTATCCCCAACGACCAATCCGCAACATCACAGTACAATCACAGAACATCAACGTGAATATCGCGTTCGCAAATCCGTCTAACCGGGCTATAGCAGTTAGACAAGATTTACCGATCAAGTGACATTCACGGTCGCAGATATAATGTATATATACTGTGAACTAGTTTGTTTAAAATTTTCGATCGATCAAATATACCCAAGTGGGCCCCAAGCACTACTGTAGCACTCACAGAAAATCTGGGCCCAAAAAGAATGTTCCAAAACCCCTAATTCCAATTCACGAGGCCTCTGTAAAAAATTGGTGCATTGAACAGTAAATACTGCGGCGGAACCGCGGCCCAAGCATGGCTTTGGCCGCGGTTCCGCGGTGGGATGATGAGTTCATGCAACCAAATTTTTACAGAGTGCTTATATTTCCCTGCACATGCTTCTGCAACAACCTGAAAAATTTTTAGAGCCCAAAAAATTTGGACAGAAACCTGATGCTTTTGAAAATGCGGTTTTGGAATTTTGTTCGATCGGAAATGTAAACATTAGACCAAGCTAGACTAGGTTAATTGCGTGGCTCTGATACCAGTGTAAGTGCACGGCGGCGCCCCGGCCGTCTTTCCGAGGCCAAAATACGGAAGCGATAAAATACTTTAAACTTTGAACCGGCACCACCGCGCACAGAAATCCCAGATCGGGCTATTAAACTAGTCTTAGCTAACAAAAGAACGGGTAGAGAGATATACCGAGCGATCCGTGTCCTTCGGTCTTCTCGTCGTCGTCCCGATCTCCCGCGGAATGTCCGGTCTCCACCTCCTTACCGGAAGGGCACCACGTCGCCGGCTTCTTTTACGGGCTCCCACCTCTGGACCGAGGCAACTCGGGCACGAAGTTGGCGAGTCAACGTGCCCAAGATTTGCTGTAGAATAGTGTAGTGCTATGTCTCATTTGGGGTTGTAGGAAGTTGCCTTTTGGTGAAGGAAATGATATATGGACTTTTGTAGAGGAACTTGGGAATTTTGTAGCATAAAAGGAACAAAATTCCCTCATAGAAATTTTGGACAGCCCCCAAAGAGCTTGGCCGGCCATTTCCCATGAGGAATGAGAATGGAGTCAATCAAGAAGAGAGAGAGCAAGTCCAAGGGGGGGTGTATCTCAATAATGCAAGAGAGTGTGGAGTTATCATGAAGCATGATCACAAGACAAGGTCCAACACTCCACCAACTAATCATCACTTCCAAAAGGCAAGTAATCATGGTCAAAAGAAGTCAAATGATGGTGCAACCATCATGAAGCAAGGATATGCAAATAACACCCTCCACAAATGCTAATTTACACAAATGCAAATAAGCCCTCCTCCACCAATCTTCAGCCAATGAAAGATACAAAGAAACATGGCCGAAACGGAAAGCAAACTGGCAACTCCAAAAAACTGATCCCGTAATAAATTACAGAAAAACCCCGCTACTATATATACATACCCGCATTTGTATTCCGACCGAATACAAATGCAATGAGACAAAATCTACACTGTACTATACTAAGATCCGGCTTAAACCAAAGCCGGCTAGTATTATCCGTCCGATCATGATCCGTGCAATACCGCACGTATCTGATCGAACCCTGCCATATCTCCATACGGCCTCTACAGCGTTTCGCCCGAAACTTGAGAAACTGGTCTGTGGGGGACTCTAAAGACTCGTCAATATTTTGGTTGTGGATTTAACCACTAGCATGTCAGAGGTATTAGCCTATACGTAACGGGCTACCAGGTATTGACCAAAAGGGACGTCTGTGAGCGAACTCATCCTGACACCCTACTGAGGCTGTCAGTGACAATATCCGTATAGTCCGGTCCGTTCGTCTTTGAGCATTGCATGGCGGGCCTAGGGGGTTGGTAAAAGTCAGACCCCCAAAAGTAGTACAAGTCGTGTCGGAGTGTAGCCGAGAACACCCTGAGATACTACTGGAATACCTACCAGTAAATCTCCTGCCTTGGCCAAGGACTTTTCATGTACTGGCTCTCCTAGACACAGCGCGACCTCACCCCCAATACCGGGAGAGACGAACCCCTGCAGATCCGCTCACTGCCTCCATGTGGCTCGGGACTGTACCCAACTAAAACCTGTTTGCACGTCTCCTTTGAGCGTGGTAGGGTAGTAATCAAAGTACAGTGGGAACTCACACGAGACAAATGACGATCCTCAGGTCGATGAACTAACCTGTACACATGTCACCAGGGAACTGCTATCTGACGTCAGGTATAAGACCAACTAGCATGTTCCCGGCGAGTCATGTCCAGTGTACTCATAACCCAATGAGCACCTGTATACATCTTAGGTGAACCAACTGACACCAGTGACTTGTGAGACCGGCCACCGCCCCTCGTCGGGGTCTCGACTGTATACACTAGTTTACTCTGGAGTATCGATGCCCTGTCTCGAAACTCCCACGACTAGGGACCTTTTAAGGATGTGCTTATAGACTACCAGCTCCCACGTATATGATCGCCCTCATACTGCTGGCAGTCAAGAAAGAATCCTAGGGGCTCTATCAACGTGTAATAGTGACCTGTCAGGTCACCTAAAGCAGTACACGATGATAAAGATAAACCAGATAGCATACTATCATCTTGAGTAAGACTGTCCTACTGCGATAGATCCTCCCTCAATCATTGCAATCACGTGCCTGTGATCCAATAATTGACTCTGAGGGCACTATCTCCAACAGCAATCGGTATAACAATGGTGGTCACAAGTTTTTCTCCATACAGGATAGATGTCAGTCCAATCCTGGAAAAACATAGGGTAGCAGTGAAGAGCATTTGATGTTCTTGGTGTATGGTAATGGAAGCCTCCTGAAAGATGTGATTACTGATTCTAGCTTTCTATAAAAGACAGAGTGTTCGCTGCGAGTTATAAGTTTACCCTCTTTTAAGGAGCGGTATATTGGAAAGAGTTCTAAGTAGGATACTGAGGTAGTCGTGGCCCTAGATACTGACTGTGAATCAGCAAAGGATACTGCCTAAGAATTCGCTGGATATAATTGTTCATTTATGAACATGATCCCATCGTCTGTCCAGAAAAATACTAAAGCAAGTATCGCTCAGTTCGGAAGATATTTGATCTCCGTGAAGTTGAGATTCAGGAAGAAATAGGGAGATTCATTGTGCCGGTCTACTCATTAAGGCTAGTTCTTGAACACAGTTTGCGGAACTGTTAGTACAAAAGTTGGATATGAGATACCACAATAATTGGCCTTAAGTGCTAGTGAGAGATTGTTAGATATAGATGCCCTCAAGTCAATTATTGTAATTGAAGGAGGATCTATACGAGAGAACAATCTTACTCGAGATGATAGTATGCTATCTGGTTTGTTTTTATCTTTCATGTGATGCGTTTTATTCACTATCACGTATCGTTTAGACATGAGATAAAGCCGTAGGATTTTGCTTGACTACCAGAACGATAATGGAGATCATACCAATGGGGCCTGGGTAGTCGATAAGCACATCCTTAAATGTCCCTAGTCGTAAGAGTATCGAGACTGGGCATCGGTACTCCAGTTTAGACTAGTGTGTACGTTTCCTGACTTGGTTGGAGGGTGATAGCTGATCCTGCAGCTATTGGTGTTTGACATTGAGAATTGTATACAGGTGTTCATTGGATGAGTTACACTGGATGGACTCACCGAGAACTCCTAATTAGTAATATACCAATGTCAGATAGCAATTCTCTGGTGACATCAGTTCAGGATAGTTCCTAAGACCTAAGATCGCCATAGTGTCTCAAGTGTGTTCCCACTATACTTAGCTTCTACCCTACCACGGCTCAAAGGAGTCGTGCAAATAGGTTTTTGTTAGGTATAGTCTCGAAGCACGTGGAGGCAGTGAACGGTCGAGGGGATTCGTCTCTCCCTGTATAGGAAGTTGATGTCGCGCTGTGCAGGACATGACTACAACCACAAGTCGATGGCCATCGCAGTGGAGATAAATTGATAAGTGTCATCAGTTGTATCTCTGATTGGTTATGGATCCTCTGTCGCACGACTTATCGAGTTATTGGGGTCTGACAGATTCTAAACCCTAAACCCGATATGCGATTCTCTTAGACAAAAAGACCGGACTGTACAGTAATGTCACTGATAGACTTTGCAGGGTTCGGATGAGCTTGCGCGTCGGCCTTCTTTCGATCAATATCTGGGTAGCCGTTACGTGCAGCTAGTATCGTTGACATGCTTATGGGCTATGGATATGATCCTAAGCTACTGGTAGCATATTGTCGAATCTGTAGAGTCCCACACAGAGGTTTCCTAGTACATGTGAAACGATGTAGGGCGCGTATAGGGATACGTGCAGGAGCTTGATTAAACACATGTATTTAATACACGTATTTTAATCAGGTGGTAATTGATATTAGCCGGCATATATATATGATATAACCGGATTATTAAATCAAGTGTTGATTTAATAATTAAATGTATATTTATATATTGATATATTTATATATTAACTAATATCATACTCATTTTATTATTTTCTTCTCTTTATTAATATTTATATTTGATATAAACATTGTGACATGCATTTTGATACATATGAGATGGATATATAAGACTTACATGGTTTAAATTAGAACATTTATATTCTTTCATTTATTTCAAAATGGTAATGAGTCATGAAAAATGGATGCTTGTAGACTTCTTTAGTTTCTTCTTTGATGACTCATTTTACACATTGATTTGTTCTCATCTAAAACATTATCTTCTTCATATTTTCATCTCCTTCATGGCTAGCTCTCTTGATTTTCTTTTAGGTAAGAAAATAGAAAAAGAAAAGAGAAAAATTAAGTGAGCCAATTATTCTACATCTTCTACTAATCATCCTTAGCAAGTTTAATTAGTGGGTTGCTTCATTTTGATAAGATCAATTTGAAACTAAAACTTGTGTTGAAGTTATTTTAAGGTGGATCATCTTCGGCGAGGAGATCGTCGAGTAAGTTTGTTCCGGGCTTCATGGAGACTAGCCGGAGTTCAAGGAGAGGTGGCTAAAGCGCTGCAAAGGTTGTGGTCTATTTAAACTTGTAAAATTAGTTCACTAGTTTTGTTGCTTATTATAGTTGTTGTTCATGATCTTATATTTGCTTGTAGCTGCTCTCTATATTTTTAAAATTATCGCTTCCGCCATGTTATAAACTCTATTGTAGAGAACATAGCGAAATTACACTTCAGACGTCTGGTCTTGAGGCTTTGAAAATTACATAGCGCTCGCAAGTGTTTGATGTGTTCGATTCAGACGTCTGTCTAATTTATGCGAACATACAGAGCGCCGACATACGTCTGGAGCTGTAGTTTCAGATGTCTGTCCCCTTTCTTAATGATAAACTTGAATTTTCACCAACTCTGTGATAATACCGGATCAAACAGGAAAATCAAATAGGGATTGGAATGGGAGGCATACAAATCAAATTACCACCTTGCCTCTCATTCCAACAAAATTCCTCCATAAAATTAATAATAGCTCCACCTTCACCACGAAACCCTTAAAGAGATCAATGGGTGCAATGCACTCCAATTAAGTTCAAGCAATACTCAAACTTAACAATCGAAAGAGATTTTGTCAACATGTCGGCCAGATTATTCGTTGTGCCAACTTTCTTCACAACTATATCTTCTTTTTCAACGATATCATGAACAAACCAGTACCGAACATCCAAGTGATTCGTCCTATTATGATGCATCTAGTCTTCTGTCAAGTGAATCGCGCTTTGGCTATCACAATAGACTATTATGGTATTCTTTTGAATACCAAGTTCTGAATATAGTCCCTTCAACCAGATCGGTTCCTTAACGGTCCCAACAACGGCCATATACTCCACCTCCGTCGTAAATAATGCAACCGTATACTGTAACGAAGCACGTCAACTGATGGCATATCCTCCTAAAAAGATACATAACCGGTGATCAACTTTCGTCTGTCGAGATCACCCGTATAATCGGAATCGCTAAATCCAACCAAATTGTCGTTGTTTCTTTGAAACACCAATCCCACATCAGACGTAACTTGCAGGTATCGTAAAATCCATTTCACAGCTTGCCAATGGCCTTTACCAAGAGATACCATATAGCGACTAACAACACTATCTGCATGTGAAATGTTGGGTCGGATACAAACCATGACGTATATAATGCTACCTACCGCACTCGAATAAGAAACATTCGATATATACTTAATCTCATCCTCTGTTTACGGTGATGAATGAGCTGAAAGTTTGAAATGAGATAACAATAGAGTACTTACAGATTTAGCATCTACCTTACCGAAAATATTCAAAACTTTCTCAACGTATCACTGTTGAGACAAGTAAAGTTTTTCTCTCTTGCGACCGCGTCAAATTTCCATACCAAGTATTTTCTTGGCCGCTCCCAAATCCTTGATCTCAAACTTGCTTTTCAGCCGTTCCTTCAAATTCTGAATATCAACCAAATACCTTATTGCTATCAATATATTATCAACATAAAAAAAACAAGTATATGAAAGAACCATCGGGGAGCTTCTTATAATAAACACAACTGCCGTCTTTATTTCTCGTATACTCAATATATATCATGGAAGAGTCAAACTTTTTATAACAATGTCTCGGTGACTGCTTCAACTCATAGAAAGACTTTGTAGGGTGTTTTTCGTCACCCCATTGAGATGGGAATACGCGCACGCTTGTCAGGCGCATTACAGATTCCCCCTGCCTAGGGTAGGCCGGGGTTTAATGATTATGGAGATCCGAATCTCCGGCAGCCGCGGACTAAGCTGCCGTTAATTACCCCTCGCCTTTGGAGCGAGGGAACCTCCGATTGACGGGTTAAACTGGTCATGCGAACTCAATATGCAGTGTTGTGTTTTGAAGGGGTTTTGGATATATCGGGGGCCCCGCAGAGTTTTTACGGGGGTCCCGCTACTCGGATAGCGGGCTGGGGGTCAAGGGAGCTAGCAGCCCCTTTGCGGGGTGTGGGGTAGCGCCCCGTTAGAATTTTTTTTCTAACAGGGACAGTGTCGTGGAGTATGTGTGTGTACATATGTATACATATATATGTATATATATAAAAAGGGTGGAAAGGCATCCAAAGGATGCGTGGGCTTAGAGCTTTGAGCGCTAGCGCACCACGTGTCAGCACGTGGACGCTCGGGCGCTAGCGCTTTGGGCGCTAGCGCTCTGAGCGCAAGAGCGCTGGCGCACTGAGCGCTGGCGCACCACGTGTCAGCACGTGGGCGCTCGGGCGCTATCACACTGAGCGCTAGCGTGTCACGTGTCAGCACGTGGGCGCTAGCGCTTTGGGTGCTAGCGCTCTAAGCGCAAGAACGCTAGCACACTGAGCACTAGCACGCCACATGTCAGCACGTGGGCGCTCGGGCGCTAGCGCTTTGGGCGCTAGCGCTCTGACCGCAAGAGTGCTAGCGCGCCACGTGTCAACATGTGGGCACTCGAGCGCTAGCGCTTTGGATGCTAGCGCTATGAGCGCTAGCACGCCACGTGTCAGCACCTGGGTGCTCGGGCGCTAGAGCGGTAGCGCTTTGATCGCTAGCGCACCACGTGTCAGCACGTGGGCGCTCGAGCAGCAAAAGGGACTTGGTCCCTGCAATGGGAGTTGTACTCCAAGAAAGGAGCCCTTATTATTCTGTATGTATATATATATGAGGAGTTAAACTCCTAAGATGTTTTGAAGCTGATGAAGGGCTTCTCCACTTGAGCCCTAGTTCTTCCCCCAAAGTGGGGTTTCTGGAGATGGGTCTCTTTCTTCTTCCTTTGTTGGCCGGATCTTGAAGATCAAGAGATGTGAGATCTAAAAATCTCTCCTTTCTGAGATCTGATGGCAGATCTGAGTTCCCCTTTGTGGGTTTTGTGGTGAAAAACTATTTAGTTTTGGAAAAAAAAAGAGTAAAACTCTTAATTTAATTCAAAAGAAATGAGAAGGTTTAGAACCTTGGAGAAGGAGCAGGAGGCACAAAGAACCCTATTTTTTAGGGGAATGAAAAATTGTATTAGATATTTTCATCATGTTGCCTTTTATAGGCTTACATATTTGCATATAGCCCATTGGGCATTACAAAATGGCATTTTGCCCATCTCATGGCTCATGTGTCATTTCTTTTTGCACATAAGCCATGGGCTTACAAAAATTTGGCTTTATGCCCATAAAAAAATACATCAAAATTATTTTTTACATGATTTGCATGGGGAGGCCGGCCGCTTCATGTTCCGGCTCGACTCGGGCATGGGCCCACTTGATCTGGGCTTGGGCTCACCTGGCTTGGGGTTGACCATGACTTTGACTTGGTCAACTGGGGTGCAATTTTCGACCCCAACAAAGTGCCCCCCATCAATAAATGCACACCACATATGTGGGTCATGTGCATAAAATTGATGGATCTTCTTTCACATGGAAGAGACTTGCTTTGGTTCCCACTTTTTGGGATGCTCTGCCCTTTTAACGACATGGACGGTCGACGCTTGGCGCCTCCGAGACAGAGTGTCCGTGGTAGACGTTTCCCTGGCCTGGAGTGATCTGGTTCCTGCTTTGTAGGAAGCCTGCACTGCCCTTTTTACGACCTGGACGGTCGACGCTCTGATCCGGAGCGATTTGGTTCCCGATTTGTGGGAAGCCTGCACTACCCATTTGGCGACATGGACGGTCGACGGATCCGGAGCGATTTGGTTCCCGATTTGTGGGAAGCCTGCACTGCCCTTTTTGCAACATGGACGGTCGACGCTCTGATTCGGAGCGATTTGGTTCCCGATTCGTGGGAAGTATGCACTGCCCTTTTTGCGACATGGACGGTCGACGCTCTGATCCGGAGCGATTTGGTTCCCGATTTGTGGGAGGCCTGCACTGCCCTTTTTGCGACATGGACGGTCGACGCTCTGATCCAGAGAGATTTGGTTCCCGATTTGTGGGAGGCCTGCACTGCCCTTTTTACGACCTGGACGGTCGACGCTTGACGCGTCTCCGAGACGGAGTGTCCGTGGTAGACGTTTCCCTGGCACGGAGTGATCTGGTTCCCGCTTTGTAGGAAGCCCGCACTGCCCTTTTTACGACATGAACGGTCGACGCTCAATGCGTCTCCGAGACGGAGTGTCCGTGGTAGACGTTTCCCTGGCCCGGAGTGATCTGGTTCCTGCTTTGTAGGAAGCCTGTACTGCCCTTTTTGCGACATGGACGGTCGACGCTCTGATCCGGAGCGATTTGGTTCCTGCTTTGTAGGAAGCCTGCACTGCCCTTTTTGCGACATGGACAGTCGATGCTCTGATCCGGAGCGATTTGGTTCCCGATTTGTGAGAGGCCTGCACTGCCCTTTTGCGACATGGACGGTCGACGCTCTGATCCGGAGAGATTTGGTTCCCGATTTGTGGGACGCCTGCACTGCCCTTTTTACGACCTGGACGGTCGACGCTTGATACGACTCCGAGACGGAGTGTCCGTGGTAGACGTTTCCCTGGTCCAGAGTGATCTGGTTCCCACTTTGTAGGAAGTCCGCACTGCCCTTTTTGCGACATGGACGGTCGACGCTCTGATCCGGAGCGATTTGGTTCCCGATTTGTAGGAATCCTGCACTGCCCGTTTTGCGACATGGACGGTCGACGCTCTGATCCGGAGCGATTTGGTTCCCGATTTGTGGGAAGCCTGCACTGCCCGTTTTGCGACATGGACGGTCGACGCTCTGATCCGGAGCGATTTGGTTCCCGATTTGTGGGAAGTCTGCACTGCCCTTTTTACGACCTGGACAGTTGACGCTCTGATCCGGAGCGATTTGGTTCCTGATTTGTGGGAAGCCTGAACTGCCCTTTTTGCGACATGGACGGTCGACGCTCTGATCCGGAGTGATTTGGTTCCCAATTTATGGGAAGCCTGCACTGCCCTTTTTACGACCTGGACGGTCGACGCTTGGCGCGTCTCCGAGACGGAGTGTCCGTGGTAGACGTTTCCCTGGCCCGGAGTGATCTGGTTCCTGCTTTGTAGGAAGCCTGCACTGCCCTTTTTGCGACATGGACGGTCGACGCTCTGATCCGGAGCGATTTGGTTCCCGATTTGTGGGAAGCCTGCACTGCCCTTTTTGCGACATGGACGGTCGACGCTCTGATCCGGAGCGATTTGGTTCCCGATTTGTGGGAAGCCTGCACTGCCCTTTTTACGACCTGGACGGTCGACGCTCTGATCCGGAGCGATTTGGTTCCCGATTTGTGGGAAGCCTGCACTGCCCTTTTTACGACCTGGACGGTCGACGCTCTGATCCGGAGCGATTTGGTTCCCGATTTGTGGGAAGCCTGCACTGCTCTTTTTACGACATGGACGGTCGACGCTTGATTTGACTTTCTCTGCTCCTTGCAGTGTCGAGATTGGATTCTGACTTGCTCCGCTTTCTGTGGTGTCGAGATTGGATTCTGACTTGTTCCGCTTTCTGCAGTGTCGGAGTTGAAGTTGACTTGTTGATTGTGATTTGGGTTGAGATCAGCATCGCTACACTGGAATATGGCACCAGGAGCGGATCATCATTTGCCATGAGAGGATTTGGGGATTTTGGTTTTTGTTTGGCATCTGCATTGCTGCACTGGAATAATGCCAGGAGCAACTCATCATTTGCCCCGGAAGGATTTGGGAATTGGTTTTTACTTGGCATCAGTATCGCTACACTGGAATATGGTACCAGAAATGAATCATCATTTGTGCTTGCTTATCAGGAAGCGATGGCTTAGGAGACAGGTTTTAGGTCCCTATCACCTAAGACTTTTCAATTTTGTGAGCCGTAAGGATCTCACAAAGCATTTCCTCCCTACGGGTCGTGAGGATCCCGTAGGTGTATTTTCTCCTTAGGAGTCGTGGGGACTCCTAAGTATGTTGCTCCTTTGTGAGTCGTAAGGATCTCACGCGGGAATTTTCTCCTCACAAAGTCGAGAGGACCTTGCGAGTGCATTTCATCTCCCCTTTTTTTTATGAGTTTGCGCCCTTTCGGGTTTTCACAAACTCGCCGGCAGTCCTGCTGTTTTTACTCACGGAGCCCTTTCGGGTTTTCATCCGTGCCCATTTTGCTTGTGGACATACCATTTTTTTTATTATTAATTTTTTTTTATTATTATTATTTTTTGGTGGGACTTTGAATGTGGTCTCACCGGTGGGACTTGGGAGAGACTGGGATTGTTTTACGCCCGTGGATTGTATACGGTTTTGCAGGATGTATGATCCAGACCGTAGGGCCAAAAACATTTTGGGACTTTGTTGGCGTCTGCATCGCTGCACTGGAATATGGTACCAGGAGCGACTCATCATTCGCCGCTTGGGGATTGGGGAGCGATGGCTTAAGACAGGTTTAGATCCCTATCACCTAAGGATTTTCAATTTTATGGGCCGTAAGGGTCCCATAAAAGCATTTTCTCCCTACGAGTCATAAGGATCCCGTAGGTGCATTTTCTCCTTAGGAGTCGTGAGGACCCCCAAGTGTGTTTTTCCTTTGTGAGTCGTAAGGATCCCATGAAGGTTTGTTCTCCTCATATATCGTGAGGACACACGAGTGGGTCTTCCCAGTGGAGCATAGTTCCAAGGACGGAGACCAGCCGCGTAACTGGTGATTGCGGTGGGGCATGGGTATGATGAGAATTATTTGAGCCCATGGATTGTATACGGTGGTCAGCATGGGGACCAATCGTAGGGCCGAGAGAATTTTGGGGAAATTGGATTTTGGTTGGCGTCTGCATCGCTGCACTGGAATATGGTACCAGGAGCGACTCATCATTCGCCGTTTTTCCTTTTTTTTTGTTTTTGGTTTTGCATTTTTTTTGTTTTACCGCGATTACTCTATCATTTCAGCTTTTCGTATCGCGAAGGTGGCGATTGCCCTATCATTTCGGCTATTTATTCGCGGTTGCCCCATCATTTCGGCTTTATTTTTATCTTTATTTTACTCACTGATTTTTATTGCGAGTCGCCCCATCATTTCGGCTATTCTTCATTTTTCCGTAATTTACACATTTTTTGTTTATTTACATATATATATATTTTTAACATTCCCAGTTTAACGACTTAGAGGTCGATTTTTCCCAGTTTAACGACGTGGTGGTCTTTTTTGCTTATCCCAGCTCCTTGAACTTTGATCTTGGCAGAGCTGTGTTGATGACCTAGCTCTGTGGCTTGCCGATACATCCGAGGATTGTGAGGTTTTTCCAAACTTATATTGGTCCTCTGCCCAATCTTTGAAACCACAGCAGTCTTCAATGGTATGACTCAGCACTCTACGGTATGGGCAGTATACGGGATTGCCAGTTATATTCATTTCATGTGGCCTCTTCGGAATAGGCAGTTGCAGACCGTTGTTCAAGGCTTCCTCGAATATATTGCGGATCTCATCCCTCCTGAAGGAGTTCACCTTCTTTTTTCTCTCCATTAGAGTAGGTGCCCTTACTGGTGCTGGTCCTTGAGGCCGATCAGTCCTTGGTTCATCCTTTTCAGATAATAGCACATGTCTGGGATGGTTGGGTTCCCGAAAGGCTTCGGTCTCTATTTGTGTGAAATCGGCGGTCGTAGCTTGACTGTCTGCTAGCACGCCTTTAGACAGTTCCATCTCTCCTGCCTTGTATTGCCTTTCGACCCAATATTTGAAGACGAAACAGTCCTCAATGGCATGACCTATCACCCCGTGATAGGGGCAATATTTTGGGTCGTCGGTCAAATTCGCTTCTTGCAGTCTCTTTGATTCTGGCAGTTGTAGATCGTTTCTTAGGGCGTTCCTGAATATCTTTTGGACCTTTTCCCTTTTGAAGGAATAGACTTTGTCCAGTTTCTCTTTCAGAGGCGATTCCCCCTCGGCGTATGTATCGGAGGGACTGGAGATTGATTGCGGCCGTTTTTCGCGAAGGCGCTCCACTCTTAGGTTGAAGGGGGTATCAGTTGGCTGCCTCCGGGTATCAATCCCTGGCTCATGAACCAAAATTTGATTCTACTGTAATTGCAATCTGGCGACTTGGGTCGCGAGATCTGCCGCGACGTTTGCCAATTCGTCGACCTTGGACTGTACCCTGGCTAACTTCTCATCCCTGTCCTGAAGCTGCCCCTGAAGCCATCGGAATAATGCTTGTTCTTTAGTTCCGGTTATGACAACCGGGTCATCCTTATTGCCTGAGCACAATTCAGCAGGAACCACGGGCTCTTCTGGCTTATCGGCCTGAGCAGGCTCTTCATCATTTAGATCGAGCCGATGCTGGGTAGCGTCAACCATATCATCACCATGGCTGTGAAGAAGAGGAGGGTTTGTTTCTTCATGTCCGGCCATGTAGACAGTGTGGATAATACAATCAACCATTCTTTCATCACTGGCAGCTAGTTTTGCGGAGCGGTCCTGGCTTTGGAAATTCATAAATTTTAACATGGCCAAAGCCCTAGCCCTTTTGTTGGCTCTGTATCTGAGCCGCTTCTGCCTCAGCTTCTCTGCTTTGAGCGCTTGGCCGGCTTCTGCTCTTCGGGAAGACGCCATAGGCCGAGTGATGGGGACGCTTGAGAAGACACCCAATCGAGCAGTTGTTAGAGGCGACGCTGGAGCTTGCCCGAGATGCCTTGTTGCTTTGTTGGTGTTGATGGCCTTGCCCCTAGCTGGGGCCAAGGAAAGTCGTTCAGACATCGACTTGCGTTTGTGTTGGGGCGCCCTCGTGACAATGACATTCGGCCTTTTCCCCTTTGAGACCGGTTTGTCTGTTACCGGAGCTTGAGGAGCTGGGATAGCGTTAGCTAACACGAACATAATAGAGCCAAATGGTAGCAGCTCCTCCTCCTATTGTCGCCCGAGACTGGCCGGAAGGACCGTCCTGGAGTCTATCTTCATCGTGTAGGAGACGGGAGCCGTGCTGAGAGCTGAGTTCATCTTTGGAGACATTGCTGAAAAGTGATTGCTCGAAAATCTGTATGAAAGAGCATTATTTTAGTATAAACATAGATATGTATATTGATTGAGTTCGCATGAATGCTTATCCCGAAATATGGGAGGAGAGATAGGTCCAATCGGGCGTGCCAGAATCTGTAGGGTGTTTTTCGTCATCCCATTGAGATGGGAATACGCGCACGCTTGTCAGGAGCATTACAGATTCCCCCTGCCTAGGGTAGGCCGAAGTTTAATGATTGTGGAGATTCGAATCTCCGGCAGCCGCGGACTAAGCTGCCGTTAATTACCCCTCGCCTTTGGAGCGAGGGAACCTCCGATTGACGGGTTAAACTGGTCATGCGAACTCAATATGCAGTGTTGTGTTTTGAAGGAGTTTTGGATATATCGGGGGCCCCGCAGAGTTTTTACGGGGGTCCCGCTACCCGGATAGTGGGCTGGGGGTCAAGGGGGCTAACAGCCCCTTTGCGGGGTGCGGGACAGCGCCCCGTTAGAAATTTTTTTCTAACAGAGACAGTGTCGTGGAGTATGTGTGTGTACATATATATATATATATATATATATATATATATATATAAATGGGGGAAAAGGCATCCAAAAGATGCGTGGGGCCAGCGCCAGCGCTTTGAGTGCAAGAGCGCTAGAGCTTTGAGCGCTAGCGCACCACGTGTCAGCATGTGGACGCTCGGGCGCTAGCGCTCAGAGCGTAAGAGCGCTAGCGCGCCAAGTGTCAGCATGTGGGCGCTCAGGCGCTAGCGCACTGAGCGCTAGCACGCCACGTGTCAGCACGTGGGCGCTCGGGCGCTAGCGCTTTGGGTGCTAGCGCTCTGAGTGCAAGAACGCTAGCGCACTGAGCACTAGCGCGCCACGTGTCAGCACGTGGGTATTCGGGCGCTAGCGCTCTGAGCGCAAGAGCGCTAGCGCGCCACGTGTCAACACGTGGGCGCTCGAGCGCTAGCACTCTGAGCGCAAGCGCGCTAGCGCTATGAGCACGTGGACGCTCGGGCGCTAGAGCGGTAGCGCTTTGATCGCTAGCGCACCACGTGTCAGCACGTGGGCGCTCGAGCAGCAAAAGGAACTTGGTCCCTGCAATGGGAGTTGTACTCCCAGAAAGGAGCACTTATTGTTCTGTGTGTGTGTGTGTGTGTGTGTGTGTGTGTGTATTTATATATATATGAGGAGTTAAACTCCTAAGATGTTTTGAAGCTGATGAAGGGCTTCTCCCCTTGAGCCCTAGTTCTTCCCCAAAGTGGGGTTTCTGGAAATGGGTCTCCTTCTTCTTCCTTTGTTGGCCGGATCTTGAAGATCAAGAGATGTGAGATCTAAAAATCTCTCCTTTCTGAGATCTGATGGCAGATCTGAGTTCCCCTTTGTGGGTCTTGTGGTGAAAAACTATTTAGTTTTGGAAAAGAAAGAGTAAAACTCTTAATTTAATTCAAAAGAAATGAGAAGGTTTAGAACCTTGGAGAAGGAGCAGGAGGCACAAAGAACCCTATTTTTTGGGGGAATGAAAAATTGTATTAGATATTTTCATCATGTTGCCTTTTATAGGCTTACATATTTGCATATAGCCCCTTGGGCATTACAAAATGGCATTTTGCCCATTCCATGGCTCATGTGCCATTTCTTTTTGCACATAAACCATGGGTTTACAAAAATTTGGCTTTATGCCCATAAAAAAATACATCAAAATTATTTTTTACATGATTTGCATGGGGAGGCCGGCCGCTTCATGTTCCGGCTCGACTCGGGCATGGGCCCACTTGATCTGGGCTTGGGCCCACCTGGCTTGGGGTTGACCATGACTTTGACTTGGTCAACCGGGGTGCAATTTTCGACCCCAACAGACTTCTCTAGTAAATAAACGTGGTCTTCTTTACCTTCAACTTCAAAATCTTCGAGTTGTTGCATGTACATCTTCTCTACCAAATCAGCACGCAAGAATGCGATCTTCATATCGAGCTCCAAATCTTGCATAACTACTAAACCGAGCAAGATACATATTGAGGTATGTTTTACAACAGAAGAAAATACTTCATTGAAGTCAACTTCCCGAACCAGCTAATAGCCTTTAGCTACCAACTGTTCCTCGTATCTCGTATCCAAAACCCCTTGGTCTCCTTATTTCTTCTTGAAAACCCACTTGCAGCCAACTACTTTCTTTTCTCTTTTAGCCTTCACGCTTTTATGTCTGGTTCTTGTAAAGAGACTCAATCTCTTCATTCATAGCGACTAGCCAACAAGCTGATTTATCGGATGAGATAGCTTCTTGATAGCCCGTCGGCTTGCTACTATCAACTGTCTCTGCAATAGACTGCGCATACGCCACTAGATCATCATAGCCATATCTATATTGCGGTCTAATGTCTCTCCTTTGTCGGTCACGAGCGATCAGATACTTCTCATTTTGGGACTGCTCATCTTGCGCTTCAAATGACGATGGTGAAGGAGAAATCTCCCGCGAACCCGAGCTTTCACTGACTTCAATTTCAACGCCCGGCTAATCCTTCCTTGAATCTTCTTTACTTGGAGATTCCACAATTTTCAGCTTCAACATAGCAGATTCATCAAAAATCACATCTTTGCTAATCATAAATTTTGGCGATTTAGGATCCGAACACCACAATCTATAACTTTTGACATCAGTAGTATAACCAAGAAATATGCATATCTTCGCTCGAGAATCCAACTTGCCTTCATGGTAATGTGCATATGCAGGATAACCAAATATTCGATGTGTAAAATAATTGGTGTACTTCTCAAACCATACTTACCTTGGTGTTTTATGACCTAGCGATGTATGAGCTGACCGATTCACAATGAAGCATGCCGTGTTCACCGCCTCTGCCCAAAATTCCTTGCCGAGTCATGTATTATACAACATGCACTGAGCCTTATCCAAAAGAGTTTGGTTCATACCCTCTGCGACTCCGTTCTGCTGTGGTGTATAGAAAACGGTATGTTACCGAACAATCCCTTCGTTTTTGCAGAAATCATTGAAATCTCTACAACAAAATTCCAACCCATTTTTTGTCCTTAGTCTCTTGATCTGCTTCCTTATCTGCTTCTCAAGCAACGTCTTCCATCGTTTGAACATAGCGAATACATCACTCTTGTGCTTCAAGAAGTAGACCTAAAATTTCCTCGAAAAATTATCGATGAAAATAAGTAGGTACTTGGCACCGCTTTCTCTTGAAGTAACTAGAGAAGGTCCCCAAAGACCCGAATGGATATAGTCAAGAGTACCTTTTGTCTTGTGCACCACCGAACTGAAACTGACTCGTTTCTTCTTCTAAAAAACGCAATACTCAAAAAAATCTATTTTTGATGTACTCTATCCACCTAATATACCCTACTTCAATAATTCGGCCATACCTCTCTCACTCATATGCCTGAACCCCATGTACCATAATCTGGTTGTATCCAAATCAGACATAGATATGGATGATGAAATAGCCCCTGATTCGGAAGCCGTCGAACCCTGCAACAAATATAAGGACCCCTTATTCAAGCCCTTCATAACAATAAAAGCATTTTTGGTTACCTTCAAAACTCCACCTTCAGCGGAAAAATTTTAATCTTTGCCATCGAGTGCACCTACAGAAATAAAATTCTTCTTTAAGTCAGGTACGTGTCTAACTTCCGCTAAAGTCCTCACAACACTGTCAAATATCTTGATTTAGATCGTCCCCTTACCAATAGCTCGACACGAACTATTGTTGCCCATCAAAATCACTCCACCATTAATGGACTCATAGGTGGTGAACAAATCCCTATTGGGACACATGTGGTAGGAACAGCCCGAATCCATGATCCATTCGTCCTTGGATCGATGTGTGTTGTTAAGAACCACAAGAAGATCTCCTTCTCCTTCTGCTATACTAGTTTCGGCTGAAGACCCATTCTTTGATTTGTCTTCTTGCTTTAGCATGTTCTGCAATTTATAGCAATCGACCTTAAAGTGCCCCTTTTTCTTACAATAGTTGCAGTTCAAGTTCTTATTCTTCAACTTTGACCTTGGCTTCTTCTTGCTACCTTCTGGATCTCTCTTCTCTGTTAACACTTTAACAAATAAGCTTGAAGATTGACCATCGCCTTCGTTAGAAGGTAAATCCTTGTCGATCTTCTCTTTATTCATCAAAATTTCTTTCACATCCTTGATCGAGATTGTAGCTCATCTATAGACCATGGTATCACGAAATTGTTTATAAGAGGGTGGTAACGAACATAACAATAGAAGAGCCTGATCTTCATCATCAATCTTAATATCGATCTTACCCAGATCTGTAATGATTGAATTAAACTCACCGATGTGAGATTTGATTGGAGAGCCTTCTGACATACGAAATGTGTAGAAACGCTACTTCAATAGGAGTCGATTCGTGAGAGACCTCTTTAAATATAACTCCTCTAATTTCTGCCACAAATTAGCCACCATCTTTTCTACCAATACTTCTTGCAGAACTTCGTTTGTCAGACACAACTGGATAGCCGTGAGGGCCTTCTCATTCAACTCCTCCCAAGTTTCTTCCGTCATAGCGGAAGGCTTTGCATATTTTTCAAGAATCGCCTTTCTCAAATTATTTTGAGTCAACACGGCAATTATACAGACTTGCCACAAACTGAAACTTATATTTCTTTCAAACTTCTCAATATCGAACTTCATGATTGTCGAAAACATGATGCGGGATCAAACTAAAACACGATTGTTTCAGTTAAGGTGTTTCCAAATCCTAAAACTTCAAAATCACGATCTAAGATGACAGGGAAGAGTTCACAATCGTTTTTACCCATCGTTAACCTAGATCGTAATATTGAAGACCTAATGGTTCAAATAAAAAAGACCCCTAAATAACAATGGCTCTGATACCAGTTCATTGGCTCTAATACCAGTTTGTTGCGGCAAGTCGATCATAAAGATATGCAAACGATAGAGAAGAAAGCACAAACAAATCACAGGAAAATAGGAAATAAAAATACTACCCAAAAGGCGAATGCGTAACTTTTATTAATCATCAAAATACGGAGGAGTCCAAACGGTGGATGAATCACAAATCCCTAGTTTTCCCAAATTATAAAAGGGTTCTCTTAAAATATCACAAAAGCTATTTAAAGACTAACTCATCTAGGCTTACAAAATACTATATTATATATAGTATTAGAAAAGATAGATTCAAATAACTAATTTCCCAACTAACAATTATCCGGCTTAAGACACGGCAGACGTCTGAAGAAGGCATTGCCAGACGTCTGCCCATAAAATCTTCAAAACAACATAGCATTTCCAGACGTTTGAAGAAGGAGCTTCAAACGTCAGATCTTGAGGTTTCGAAAAGTACAGAGTGCTCGCAAATGTCTGATGTGTTCGATTCAGACGTCTGCCCAATGTATACGAACATATAGAACGCTGACAGACCTTTGAAGCTGTAGCTCCAGACATTTACCCCCTTTCTTACAGATAAACTTGAATCTTCACCTACTCTATAATAACGCCGAATCAAATAGGGAAATCAAATAGGGATTGAAATACGAGGCATACACAACAGATTCGAGGTACTCTCGTACAAATGTTGATATTAGCCTTTTGTACTCCAAGGTGTGAATGGGATCGTGAGGTGAGAATATTGGTACATCATGATATCCGCCCCGACCCGTACATGTGTTCCACAATGTTTTTCCAGTTTGCACTTCGATTACTCCTGCAAAGTCATGCTGTTAAATATAACCAAAATGCCCTTAGTTCTTTTCCCCCATTTCTGTGAACCCGAGTTTTGCTGTTTTCTACTTCCATTCTCTAGAATCTTCTTCCAGATTTCATTCTGTGTCTCCTAGTTTGATGATTTGGATGCATGTCCAGTATCGATCTCGGAGGGTTCAGTATAATAATGTAGGCACCGCCTACGTACCTCTACCGAAGATTCATTCCATTCATGATTTTGTTGTTTCGCTAGATTTAGATAGTAGATTGTCTCACCAAGACTCATTTAGATGCTCGATCGGCCATCTGGTCTTTGTTTATAAATGAACAAGGTACTTGATTCATTCTATATGTTCTTTCCATATGCGACCCTTTCATTAAGCAAAACATGCACAACGTACGAACCGATACTACATTGGTTGCCTTCAAGTGTCTTTACATCACAGGGTGATCAACGCTATGAACGCGGCGCTAACAGTTCACACTATTATATTGCGAGTGCAATCGTACAAACCAAATAACTATATAATTAAATGTCTCGGTCTCAAAATTTATCATCTCTCTCTCTCTACTCATCATTTATCAGTTTTAAATAATTATGATACAAATACAGAATAAAAGATACCATTTCCTTAATATTATCATCTTAAGTTTGATACAAATCCAAATCTTATTCCAAAATGGCCATCAGTTCCTTCAAAATGAAAAGATTATCTATCACCAAGAAACAACCCAAAGTATGCTTCCTTGAAAGTGAAGGAATAGCTCCATTTCAAAGAACAATCGATACTAGTTTGTTTACGGTATATGAAAATCAAATTCTGCTGGCGAAAATGACTCCAGGAGACAAATACACACATAGATACATGAGATGTCTATATATATTTTCGAATATCCCACTTTGTTATTCGCGCGCTTGCTTCACTGCCTACAAAAAGTTGCCAAACAAAACATAAAACTTGTCTCATCTCACAATAAACAAGATCGAGATCGTGAATAAGCTTTTAGGTCTCACCTCGGTATCCCACTCACATGTCGCCCTATAATAGGTTAGTATCTGATGGAGCTCCTTTTCGGGCCTCCGTCAGATGTTGTCTTCCGTTGATCTCGCGGTGGACTTAGTTGATTATCTTCCTTCGCGTGCGGGTCTCAATGGGTCTTTGGAGGAAGATGTGAGATGAGGGAGGTGTTGCCGAGTGCCTACAAAGAAGTTCCGGGGTGGTTTGGTACCACCGATGACGCTTTGGCGCTCAAGTTAGAGGGGAAATCCAAGCAGAGTAACAGCATAAAAGTGTAAAAAATGGCTTACTTGACCCCTCTGTGATGGGGGTTTATATAGCAGTGGTGGCATGCAGCAGCAGGCGCGGGAATCTCGCCGGCAGTTACGCTCCCGACGTCACGCCCGCGTAAAGAGCGGATCGCCCGTTAATGGGGATTGTGATGGCGTGGAACGTGGGATGTTGCCGGCGGAGAATCTGCGCATGGCGAGATTTACGGAGCGGCGGTTACGCCTGTGAGTGGTGGAGTTGGTCGGTCGGAGGGACCGAGGAAGACGGCCTCAGCTGGGGAGCTCAGAGGTGAGCACGAGGGCCGAGGAATCTCGGTCTTGAGGCAGCTCGGGACGAGCTGAGAGGCCGAGGAGGCCAATTTGCAAGGGGTCTGAGGAGAGCCAGCTTGGGCTTGCAGGCCGGGTACGGAGGTGGCCTGATCGGCCCCTGTGGGCCCCCTCTTCTGAGTTCTAGGACACGTCATCTGCCACGTGTCCTAATCTTGGAGATCGTCAATATTGAGCATCATCATTAGCCCCCCACTCTTGTCCCGACCAGCTAATGGGTCGGGTCAAGAGTGGACTGCCGGGCCGTCTGGGGTAAGCTCCCTCCTAAGGTTTCTTCGGGACGTGTCCCCGGGCTGTCAGCTGTCTTTTCTGCTAGCTTATCGGGGCGAGATCTCTGCATTTAGAAAAGGTGCGCCGGTTCTGGCGTCCTGCCACTGAAGTGACGGTCCACGTGTCGAGCGCCGGTTGGCCGACGCGACGTGTGCAGACCTGTGGACTGATGGGGCGCAGCCCAGTATGGGCGTGACATGTGGAGCGATCGGTCGTCGAGTTGATTTCGATCACTTGCCGAGTGTGCCAAGCACTGCCGAGAAGGAGGCATTTCCATGGCCCCGAAGTCGAGAGGGGATTACTCAGACTTGGATAGACCTGATGTCTTTTGTTGGGGCTTCGGATCCGCTGCATGTGATGGGCTCAGTGGCCTCGTTATGAGGGCTACAAACCCGCAGCGTCTGTTGGGCAGGAGGATGCCTGCTGGGGATGACCGAGTAGGGAAGCTGCTCGGTTGATCTTGGCGAGGGTCTTGACCCCTGGCGTTGCGAGTAGAGAAGCTACCGGCCAGGGATAGTCGAGTTTGGAAGGACTTTGATCCTTGTCTTTGTTGGGTAGGAAGCTACCCGCCGGGATGCGCCGAGTAGGAAGGGGCTCGGCGGCCTCGTGAAGAGGGCTTCAGATCCTCAGCGTTTGATGGGCAGGAGGACGCCCGCTGGGGATGCGCCGAGCAGGAAGGAACTCGACGGCCTCGCGATGAGGGCTTCAGACCATCAACGTCTGATGGGCAGAAGGATGCCCGCTGGGATGCACCGAGCAAGAAGAAACTTGGCGGCCTCACGATGAGGGCTTGAAATCCTCAGCATCTGATGGGCAGGAGGATGACCGTTGGGGATGCGCCGAGCAGGAAGGAACTCGGCGGCCTCACGATGAGGGCTTGAGATCCTCAGCATCTGATAGGCAAGGGGATGCCCGCTGGGATGCGCCGAGTAGAAGGAACTCGGCGGCCTCGCGGTGAGGGGTTGAGATCCTCAGCGTCTGATGGGCAGGAGGATATCCGCTGGGGATGCACCGAGCAGAAGGAACTCGGCGGCCTCGCGGTGAGGGCTTGAGATCCTCAGCGTCTGATGGGCAGGAGGATGTCCGCCGGGGATGCGCCGAGCAGAAGGAACTCGACGGCCTCGCGATGAGGGCTTCAGACCATTAGCGTCGAAGGGGACGTGTGAGGCTTGCTAAGGATGGCCGAGCAGGGTAGCTGCTCGGTGCCTCTTTCCGAGGGCTTTGACCATTAGCGCTGGAAGGGCCGTGAGAGGCCTGCTAAGGATGGCCGGGCAGTGAAGCTGCACAGTTGCCTATTGGCAAGGGCTTTGATCTCTGGCGTCGTGGGTAGGCAACTACCATCCTGGGATGACCGAGTGGGGTAGCCGCTCGGATGCCTCTTGCGAGGGCTTCGATCCATGGCGTCATGGGCAGGGAGCTACCAGCTGGAGATGACCGAGCATGGCAGCTGCTCGGTTGCCTCTTGCGAGGGCTTTTGATCCTTCAGGACGGGGACCGAGTAGGGTTGATGCCCAGTGTCTCTTGGCGAGGACTTTGATCCCTGTCGGTTGTGGTAGGAAGCTACCAGCCGGGGATAGCCGAGCAAGGACCCGACTGTCTCTGGGAGGATTTTGGTTCTTAGCGCGGGAAGAGCTATAGGGCTGTAAGAAGCCTACCAAGGACCCTTATCCGGGCAGGGTTACTGCCCGGTGCCTCTTGGCGAGGGCTTTTGTCCTGAAGGATAGCCGAGCGAGGGATCCTCGGGCTCGACTGCCTATGAGAGGGCTTTCTGATCCCTGGCGTTACGGTAGGGAAGCTACCCGTCAGGGATAGCCGAGCGAGAGATCCTCGGGCTCGACTGCCTCTAGGAGGACTTTCTGATCCTTGGCGTTACGGTAGGGAAGCTACCCTCCAGGGATAGCCGAGCGAAGGATCCTCGGGCTCGACTGCCTTTGGGAGGACTTTCTGATCCCTGGCGTTGCGGCAGGGATAGCCGAGTGAGGGATCCTCGGGCTCGACTGCCTCTGGGAGGACTTTCTGATCCTTAGCGTTGCGGTAGGGAAGCTACCCGCCAGGGATAGCCGAGCGAGGGATCCTCGGGCTCGACTGCCTTTGGGAGGACTTTCTGATCCCTGGCATTGCGGTAGGGAAGCTACCCGCCAAGGATAGCCGAGCGAGGGATTCTCGGGCTCGACTGCCTCTGGGAGGACTTTCTGATCTCTGGCGTTGCGGTAGGGAAGCTACCCGCCAGGGATAGCAGAGCGAGGGATCCTCGGGCTCGACTGCCTCTGGGAGGACTTTCTGATCCCTAGCGTTGCGGTAGAGAAGCTACCCGCCAGGGATAGCCGAGCGAGGGATCCTCGGGCTCGACTGCCTTTGGGAGGACTTTCGGATCCCTGGCGTTGCGGTAGGGAAGCTACCCGCCAGGGATAGCCGAGCGAGGGATTCTCGGGCTCGACTGCCTCTGGGAGGACTTTCTGATCCCTGGCGTTGCGGTAGGGAAGCTACCCACCAAGGATAGCCGAGCGAGGGATTCTCGGGCTCGACTGCCTCTGGGAGGACTTTCTGATCCCTGGCGTTGCGGTAGGGAAGCTATCCGCCAGGGATAGCCGAGCAGGGTAGCTGCTGGGTTGCCTTTTAGTGAGGGCTTAGATCTTTGAGCGAGGTGGCCCTCGAGCCGCCGTGGCGAGCCCCCTCTGTATGACCCCGTCAAGGGATGGGGTGTCGGTCTATTCGGCCGGCGAGGGCGTTGATGACGGTCGCCGGAGGAATTTCACCCGCGCCTCCGGTGAGGGGGAGGCGGCGGCTGGTATCTGGATCTTCAGGGTGATCGCTTGCCATGGGGATGGAGATCGGAAGGCCAACTTTGTATTTTGTGGAGTTATTTTCCCACAGACGGCGCCAACTGATGGAGCTCTTTTTCGGGCTTCCGTCAGATGTTGTCTTCCGTTGATCTCGTGGTGGACTTAGTTGATTATCTTCCTTCGTGTGCGGGTCTCAATGGGTCTTTGGAGGAAGATGTGAGGTGAGGGAGGTGTTGTCGAGTACCTACAAAGAAGTCTCGGGATGGTTAGGTACCACTGAGGACCCTCCGGCGCTCAAGTTAGAGGGGAAATCCGAGCAGAGTAACGGCATAAAAGTGTAAAAATTGGCTTACTTGACCATTCTGTGATGGGGGTTTATATAGCAGTGGTGGCATGCAGCAGCAGGCGCGAGAATCTCGCCGGCAGTTACGCTCCCGACGTCACGCTCGTGTAAAAAGCGGATCGCCCATTAATGGGGATCGTGATGGCAAGGAATGTGGGATGTTGCCGGCGGAGAATCTGCGCATGGCGAGATTTGCGGAGCGGCGGTTACGCCTGTGAGTGGTGGAGTTGGTCGGTCGGAGGGACCGAGAAAGACGGCCTCCGCTGGGGACCTCAGAGGCGAGCACGAGGGCCGAGGAGTCTCGGTCTTGCGGCAGCTCGGGGCGAGCTGAGAGGCCGAGGAGGCCAATTTGCAAGGGGTCTGAGGAGAGCCAGCTTCGGCTTGCAGGCCGGGTACGGGGGTGGCCTGGTCGGCCCCTGTGGGCCCCCTCTTCTGAGTTCTGGGACACGTCATCTGCCACGTGTCCTATTCTTGGAGATCGCCAATATTGAGCATCATCAGTATCAGTGTCTGTACAAGAGTCCCCATAATCATCCCAGCCCAAAGACCCTACTTCAAATAATCCGATTAGATTCTTTTTGTAAATATTCAAGGTCGTAAGTTGGGTCGATCAATTCTTAATTACGTGTACAGATAACCTGAATAGCTTCATAATAAATAGAGAGGATGCAAGAAGAAATTCTGAGATTTCTATAGCATATGTTTAAAATTTAAAGCACATTCCGTAAAAATCGTGTTAATGTTCAATTTTGTGATAAAATTTACGTTCATAAATACCATTCATGTGAATAAGAAGTTAAACATGGATGCATAAGTAAACATACCAGAACCTCGAGATCGAGTATCCATCCAAGAAACATCCCAACAGGGACTCTAACAAGAAATAGCTTCCGATATTTACATAAGCGACTGTCGCTTGCCATCCTGAACCAACTGCAACACCTGAAATGATCATTGGACATATTGATTAAGAAGACACATTGATGTTTTTTCATGAGGAACTTCCAATATAAGTCCCTTAAATTAAACCTATTTTGTATTCAGCTATATGGTCCTCCCACACCGCCTCGCTAAGCTTAAACAAAGCATGAAAAATGACAAAATTGTGCTTTTCTTATATACTAGACCCTAAATTAACTTGGGAGAAAGCTAAATGTGTATGAAAAAGGTGGTTCCTTGACTGGAAAATAGTTTAGATTGAAGCGTATTTAGAGAAGATCAAGATAAATAAAGGGTAAAATTGACATTTCCGAAAGAGAATACAACCTGAAGTAGGTTAAATTGCACAAAGGTACCCATCAATTTTCACCTTTTTTACATTTGAAAACATGAACTTCAATAATTAGAGATAGCTACCATGAACTACCACTTCCGATTGCAACTTAATACTACACTAGTATCAATCGCAAAAAAAATATGAAAGTTCTATAGTGTACCCATGTTATCTATTTACAATTATTAAAGTTCATGACATAAATCGCAAAAAACATGAAAGTTCATGAATACTTTTATGCAATTAATCCCCGGAAGTAATATTAACCAAATGTCCCGGTTTGAAACAATTAGATATGGAGGGCGTATCAGCAAATATCGAAATATCAAGCACCAATAACGACATATGTCTAATTTAAGGGACTCATATTGAAAAGCCAAATAATACCATAAGAATATGAAAATGGATCATTATAGATTTTTACCAGAAAAAACTGGCTGGATGCTACTGAGGAGGATGGTAAATGCTGGTAAAATTGATAATCCATCGACCACATCTAGCACGGCTTCACTACTCGTAAACAATAGACCATGCTTAAAAGGGTGCTTACGAAAAGGATAGAGCATCGAGTTCGGTTTCGGCATTCTTTAAATTACCCGCCAATAGAAGTAATACTCTATAATACCAGTTCTCCAAGCTGTTCAATGTTCACAATCAATCACGTTAACAAGTGATCAGTCACAAATGCATTTTAATTAAGAAAAAGGGTAAAGAATACTAAAATACGATTAACTTTCACCCTTTCCAAGATAAATTGCATTAACTTTATAAATTACATTTATATACCATTATTTCCATATGGTTATTGCATAAATTTACAGCATGTCTTTTATCCTTCAAAAATCAGTTTTGTCAATCTCAACTCTCAAAAGCGACCGTCGCCTACCGTGCGTCTCTTTAAAAAGTCATTTCCACATCTCATTTTCCTAATTCTTCTCATTCTAGTCTATATAAAAGATTGATTCTGGAGACCATAACATATCTAGTTCATGGTAATTAAATCACCTCAAACCAGTCCAAACTTAAATTTCTCCATAATTATCCAACTTATAACAACATGCACGACAAATGCTGTAGCGGAAAACATGCACGACAAATGCTGTAGCGGAAACGGAAGCGTTTGACTATGTTCTTCCGCTGGGCTTCCCGAAACTTCTCTTGAGGTAACAATACTGCGAACAAGAATTGCGCATGGGGATGAACCAGACAGATAGTTGACCGGCTTGGCGAACTAAATCTGGGGGTTGACCGATTATTTCAAGGACCGGAGTGATGATAATGTAGAGCGGGATGGTGATAATTGTTAAAAGGAATGAAGTGATATATGATCTTTGAAGGTAAATTCCCATGACGTGATACTTTTTTGCGCCGAAAGCTTGGCCAAACAGTGTCTCCAAGGTGCTCGTCTTGCCAAGATGCGATTTTTATATGGAAAAATAGTATTCTCAATTACTATGTCTTCGTTATAACCTAAGAGTTATGGTGCGGTACAAAGACATTTAATATGGAATCAAAGAAACACATGTACAAATCCCAACGGGTATGTATTTGAAACAGATTAATTACAAAAGCCAGTTCAAACCATAAAAAGGGAACTTAATCCGTTGTGGCATTTTCGAATATAAAACTGACTGCCAATCCTCATCATGATTTCAGAGTTGTGGTGCAATATATAGCAGGGCTATTTAGTATTTGTAATAGTAACTTGGATACAAATCTATTGGGCATGTATTTAAAAAGCGGATTAATCCGCATGGGGGGGGGGGGGGGGGCGGGGAGGGCGGCGGCGTGAAAGGCATATATCTAAAAGTTATTTACATATACGTGTATCTGAAAGAATTATATTGGCTATAGTGGATGTTATGGACTATAATATATACAGGTTCAATATAGAGTTGAACTAACATGAATGGCCATGTTCATTCACCAAATAGAGAAAATCATTGAGTGAAGAGAAAAGCGATGAACTCAATATGAGAAACTTTCAACTGCTATAGGAGAAATGATAAAAGATGAAGAGATCGAGCAAATGGAGCTTAAAGCGGGCAACCAACATGATTGATCAATGGGTTATTACAATACAAGCTTTTTTTTCTCTTTCAGGACATTGATCAAACAGTTGATGAGCATATACAGCTACAGAGCAGCAACTGTGGACCCTTTTGGATGAATGTAAGTATCGGAAGTGATCTTGAAGTTACTTCAAAGATAAGTTTATGATAGTAGTAATTTATTACATTTCTTTTATTCTTTTGGTTATGAAAGTAGTTCTATTGAAGTAATAAATACAGTTATTTTATATTAACTTTTATCTTGAAAAGTAGAAGGGAGAATGAAAAAACCTTAAAATTAATTAATATTATAAATAAAATAGTATTTTTCTTTCTCTTCCCCTGTGCCCAATGCCGCTTCCAAGCCCAAGGGGTCATGAAGGCAAATTTTAAAGTGGGGACTCCACATAGGTCCGCATCATCATACAAAAGTAACTTCAAATGTTACTTTTGTCAAAACAAACATTTGAAATATCAAAAGTAAGCCTAGTTTTGGGACTTCCATGCCACTTCATGGTAAATAAACATGCCCCGTGTAAACTTCTTGGAAATGAAGACGGTTTCTCTTAAATCACATGTTTCAATTTTTTTTTTTAATTTTTTTTTTGCTCTTTAGGATGCAATCTCTTGGAAATCGGACCAACAATCTCTCATTTTGGAAATCGGATCAGCTCGGTAGGTTTGGCATTTCTCTAGATTTTACTACACGAGTTATACCCAATTGGACAAGTATGTCATGTATTTTGCCAAAAAGTTTGGATTTTGGAAAAATTGAATGCATACTAGTTACACTATTTTTGCTTATCAAATATAACAATATATTTTCATTCCAAAGCGAACCTAAAAATTTATGTTGGTATCATTTACATTAATTTATTTTTTCTATTTACATTGCTTAATATTAGATTTTAAGCCCATGTTAATACACTTGAAGAAAAAAATGAAGAATAGTTAAAGAAAGATATGGTTGGTTATAAAAAGTTAAAATAAAATAAAAAGAGAGGTTAAAGATAACATAGGATGTTCTCTTTGATTTTCTAATTTTAATTTGTAATAGTAGATATAGAGACGGAGACATGAACACTCTAAAACCTAAAGACTTTTTCTTTTCCAATCTTAAATTGGAATTATCAATGGATCCGGTATAGCAAAGCCTTTATTTGCATATATATATATATATATATATATATATATATATATATATATATATGAGAATAATGGAGAAAAGAGGCCATAGTGTGTGTGTGGAATTATCAATGGATCCGGTATAGCAAAGCCTTTATTTGCATATATATATATATATATATATGAGAATAATGGAGAAAAGAGGCCATAGTGTGTGTGTGTGTGTGTCTATATATATATATATATATATATATATGAGAATAATGGAGAAAAGAGGCCATAGGAGGGGATTTCCTCCTATGGCGTGGAAAAAATACAACCTCTGCCATTTTTTCCGACGATCGGCCCCCATCATCTTCATCGTTATCATCTAAGATGTGGGTAAACCAAATTTCATGTGATTCTACAACTTTTTCACCGTTGATTTAGCAATGTAAAAAGTTCTATTGTCGGTAAACCGTTAATTTTGAACCCACTAAATCAACGGTGAAAAAGTTGTGGAATCACATGAAATTTGGTGTACGCACATCTTAGATGATAACGATGATGACGATCGGTACCGATCGTCGGAAAAAATAACGGAGGTTGTATTTTTTCCACGCCATAGAAGGAAATCCCCTCCATTGGCCTCTTTCCTCCATTAATCTCATATATATATATATATATATATATATATATATAAAATAATAGTGGTTTATTTGTCTTCATAAAACACCAAATGAAGTTAAGACAACATCCCACCAAAATAACTTGTCCTTGGGATCAAGAGATTTTTCCCTAAATAACCCTATTTAATTAATTAAATCCTAAAATAACCCCAATCCTAAAATAATTCCCAAACTAGCTCAAGCCTGAACATATGCCATGTCACTGGAAAATGTTATCCAGATTGCATCTTTACTTTCAAACCCCAAACCAAAAAGGTTTTGCCAAGACAAAAACACTATTACAAGTAACTTTTTTGCCTAAGGCAAATACTTCTATCAAATCAAAAACTGCTGTTGCTTTTTATTTTGCCTTGTTATTTGGTTCTGGGGTTTAGGCTTAGTTTTTTATTTGGCTCTACAAGTGTCAAAGAGCAGAGTGACGAGAACTTAGTTTTTTATTTGGATCGAATTCAAGAGAGAGGAATGCTTCGTTGAGTGAGGTGGGCCATAGCAAAAACGCTATGATCAGTAGAGTTTCCCTCATCCATTCATATAGAGTGTGACCAAACCAAAGACGCTGTCTGTGAGAGTATTTTTGAGAGGAGTAAAACGCATTCCCAAATAGCATTCTTATGACGTGGCACCAAAAATCCATGCTGTCTAGACCCAGTGTCATTTTGGGAATTACTTTGGCTTGGAGGTTATTTTTACACTTTAATTATTTAAATAGGGTTATTTAGGGGAAAATTCTCGGATCAAGAGAGCCTAGTGCTCCTCTAAGCCCGGCTAATGAAGCGAATTGATGGTAAATCGATTTGGTTCGCTTTGTAGTGACGTGGACGAATTTGGCAAGACGATTCACCTAGCCCGCCACAAATTGGCGAAGCGAGCAGGTTCCCAACTTTTCCGACGGTGCTTCGTCATAGTTCGTTTTATCTAACTCGCCAACTTGCCTCACTTCGTCTCGGAAATCGCCACGATTCGCCACGAATCGGCAAGACTCGTCGATTCGTCTCGTCTCGCCTTGTTGACCGATTCGCCACGATTTCGTCTCGAACTCGCCGGCTAACGGCCGCTTGTTCAACGAGTTGCCTCGTCTCGCCTTGGAATTCCCATCCAATTGCTCTTAATGGCCGGATCAAGGCGAAACGTGACGAATTTCGATTCTTCTCGTCTCGCCTCGTCTCTTAACGGTTAGAAACGGGCAAAAAATTCAAAAACCCAAAACCTATAAATACCCCTCCAAACCCTATTTCTTCTCATTCCAAATTCTTTTCTCTTCCAAAAAAATATTCCATCTCTCTGAAAAAAATTAATCTAAATCTCTAATATTATTGTGGCATTTTCCATCTCCTTAAAGAATAGAAATTCCAATCCGATTCTCCGACAGTCTGACTTCAAGTTTTCGAAACTCCGATCCAATCCCATTCTTCTCTCATTCTTATTTCTTATTTTTAATTTATTATATCTATTTATCTATTCTAATACTCTTTTTTAACATTTAGTTAAAATATTGATATGGAGGGTTCATCCGATACGCATCAAACCCAAATTCCTCATCCCGAACAATAAACGGAAGGATACACCCATAAATCAAGAGAAGCTAAAAAAACGTATGACTACTAGTGATGTTTGAGATAACTAAAAAATTGAATTTAGGGACGGTGTTAGATACGTCGTTGGCAATGCATATAAACACAAGTATGGTGCCGGCCCGGTAGTTTGAATAAACATACAAAAAAACACTTAGAAATTCCGGCCAGTTCCTCCACTACACAAACACAAATTGGTTTCGCCGGTCAATATCTTTTTCAATATAATCATGATTTAAATGTGTAACACCCTATTACGTTTATACAATATAATTTGGTGTTTTAAATCTTACTTTGAAATTCTTTTATTCTTTTTGCTATTGGGTTGCGAATGATTCAAGTGGTAGTAGCCGTTATCCGACCCGACCCATATGTTTAAAACTCGATATGGTATAAGGTTATATACAATATTTACTAGTACGGTGTATCTACGTGAATCTAGTACTATATATACTTTATATATGTTTAATTCTTTACATATCCATTTATAGTACAAGTTATGTATAAACAATATCTTTGGCTACCTAACTTTGCATGGCATATCATCCCAAATATCTGATTGTTGATCTTATCTATTATGTTTATATCATAAAATATAGACAACAAAATATTTAGAAATTTTTGCGTATATTTATTTAAATTTTATTTGCTGGAATATGTATTTAATAATAGATTGTTGCATTATGGCCAAAATCCTTAGGTATGTATTTTATTTTTATAAAGTATATTTTTGACTAAATTTAGGTAATATTTGGGGTAATATGGTATTATCTGTAAAACCCTACAAAATATATATAATATATTCACTAATATATTCATATACTTTTATTATATATATATATATATATATATATATATATATATATATATATATTATTAATAATTTTTTTTTTTTTTATAAACACACTCTCTCTCTTCTCCCCGTCTCCATCTCTCTCCTCTCATTCTCGTTCTCTTTCCTAAGCCCTAACCCATGCTGACACTACCCCGATCTCATATGCCCCTAGTCGTCGAAGCCAACCCTCCTCCCTCATCCTCACCGCACCCATCGTCTCACCATCTTCTTTGCCTTCTCTCTCGACGGCCTCGCCTCACTTGTCGTCGCTAGCGTCTGGTCCTCTTCACTTAGCCATCGTCTCTTCTCCCCGTCATCGCGTTCCTCTGCACCTCGACGAGACCTCAACATCATCGGCGCTCCTCCTTCAAACTCGAACACCCCTTACACCACCATACTCACATTCTTCAACCCTAGAACCCAACTCGCCCACAGCATCTCACCACCGTCAAGCCCTCATCCTCGTCAACACCGACTTCCTCATCCCTACCGAAACCTATACCCACGCTAACTTTTTTCCTTATCTCCCCTCAACTTCGACCTCGGCTCGCCTCCGACCATCGCCACAACCACCTCATCAACACTTGGAGCACCGTGACCCAAACACCTTGGCTGCCGGTCGACTTCACCACTCGACAGCACTTCATTTCCACCATCATCCCCTGCCGCAGATATCCAGCACCCAACCGGAGTACCTGCAACCTAGATCTTGTACCGGAGCCCAAGCCTAGGCCGAAATCAAACCCTGATCATGTAACATGTCGTTTTTGTGATCGATGTCGAGGCAAATATTTACTACTTGCTTTTACATGCTAGTATGACAACAATTACTTCGTAATAATTTTTTACTTATTGATAGATAGTTTATATATATATATATATATATATATATATATATATATATCATCCTTAATGAAATTGCATTTAGTCCATTAACGACACATCTGTATATCTAATTAACAATGTTGATAATCGTGACGAAGCACTATTTTAATACGATCATATCGATGTAAGAACTTGTAGCAGTTGATATTATCACGTCCGATATTTCGGGTATCACATCTAGATAACGGTTATAACTACTTTGAAATAAATCTTCAATATATTGAACTTCGAGAAATGTTAACAGTATTACCAGAAAGCATAAGGTGTTTGCTTACCCATTTGATTTTTAAAAATGCTTGTTAATCTAGATCAGTCATGATTACCAATATATACATTTCTTGACTTTTTATTTACTATGGCAGATGGACATGTGTCAGTTAGATTTTATTTATTGTTCTTGATACCTGATTGACAGCCGTAATGTGACTATGGAGGAATTTTTCCTAGCAATAAGTAGCATGGTTGGCTCTGTCACGTGCCGTATTCATGTATTTTGGGAAGCGGGGCATGACAGGGTTTGTTTGGTATCAGAGCCATAGGATTTAGGGTTAGTCGGATTTGGTTCTTTTGTAGTTGGGTATTGAACCTAATACACCTAATCAGGAAACCCGGAATTAGGAACATATCCTGCCGTATTACTACCTTACCAGTCTTGAATTTATAGTTATCAATATCTTATTTATTGAATCATTTTTACCGCTACTAATCCCCTTCAGTGTCTTTGGCTTCAGAATCATGGCGGATAGAAATTTGTGGTCATATCAGAGGAGTGTAGACAACGCCGCATTACTTGGAGTTGTATGTGGTATATTAGAAAACCAGAAGCGCCAAACTGAGTTGAATCAGCGGCAGGATGAGGCTTTCCAAGAGGGTCTGAGGAAGGTCCAACAGTCTCTTGTTACAGCAGCTGAGAGGGCAGCAGGTCCCAGGCCAACACAGCGTGAGGGCACCGTGGCTGACTTTAGGAAGCTCGATCCGTAGACATTTACAGGATTGGAGGAGCCATTGCCATCGGAGCAGTGGTTAGTTGATACAGAGAACCTGCTCGTTGCCTCGCAGATCCCGGATGAGAAAAGGATGGATGTAATACGCATCCAACTGGTAGATTACGCTCGTGAGTGATGGATTGTAGATGAGACCCGTCTGACCAAGTCGATCTGCTGGGTGTCTTTCTCGCGAAGTTTCTTGAAGAAGTTCTTTCCGCAATCTTCTCAGAAGGAAATTGAGAAGAAGTTCATTAGCTTGAAGAAAAATGGAGAATCCGTTGATACCCATGCGGTTGAATGGACCCGGCTCAGTCGATTTGCAGGGCCCTTGGTTACCAATAAGGCAGATAGGACAAGGCAGTTTATGCGTAGCTTGGATGTGGAGATTCAATAACACGTCATATTTTTGGGGTTGACCACATTCTCTCAAGTTCTCAAGGCGGCTAGGGAGCAGCACGGTTTATTGGTAAAAATAAAGGGTAATCTACAACAAGAGATTGTGGTGCGGAAGACTGCATTTACACCAAACAGAGCTCATGTACGTAGAGACATTTCAGCAAACAAACGGGGAACTGTACCTATGAAGAAGCCTTTTGTATCATATCAGAAAAGGGCCGCGATTTGTGACTTCTGTTGTCTACCCGGACACACGCAGAAAGAGTGCCGAAGGTGGCTCGGACTTTGTTTAGTTTGTGGATCAGCTGACCATACCATTAGTGCATGCCCTTCGAAACTACGATCGAAAGATGATATTCAAAAACCATCGCAGAAGCAGACTTATGGGCAGAAGCAGATCACTCAGAGGCTTAATCAGGGACGGGCCTTCACCTTGATGGCCGAGGAGGCCAAGGCGTCAGACGATATTGTTTCAGGTATCCCGCATTAGCATTATTCGATTCTGGTGCATCCCATTGCTTTATGTCGTCCAAGTTTATTAGTGCACACTCTATCCCACACATGGCCCTGTCTAGTTGCTGGGACATACACATTGGGAATGGGAGAATTTTATCTAGTAGTGAGTGTAAGGGTTACTCGATTGGTTTTTGCGGACGGGAGCTATTCGCGGATTTCTTAGTGATTGATACTGGCACTTATGATGTTGTCTTGGGAATGGATTTTCTTGGTATTTTCCATGCTCACATTGATTGCAGGGCGAAGAAAGTGATTTTCCAGATTTCCGAATATCCAGAGTTCATATTCTTGGGAGGTAGCAGATTTGTCAGGCCAGTCGAATTTAGGGCTAGGCCGACTAGTGTCGTTCTTTTGTCGATGGAAGTAAACAAGGAAGAAGCACCAGCAGTAGTTCGGGATTTTATGGATGTGTTCGAGGACATCTCGGGTTTATCGCCAAAATGAGTTGTGGAGTTCACAATTGATCTTATTCCTGCAGCAGCGCCGATTTCAATGGCTTATTATCCAATGGCACCGGTGGAACTGGAAGAGGTGAAGAAACAAGTTACCGAATTACTAGATAAAGGGATTCGCAGCAGCGATTCACCATGGGGAGCTCCAGTTCTTCTAGTCAAGAAGAAGAATGGCACGCGGAGAATGTGCATCGACTATTGGGAATTAAATCGGGTGACTATTAAAAACAAGTACCTAATCCCTTGCATAGACGAATTATTCGATCAACTCAGTGGCGCGAGAGTATTCTCGAAGTTGGATTTGCGATATGAGTATCATCAAGTTCGGGTGAAAGAAGAAGACATTTGCAAGATGGCATTCCGAACTCGATATGGGTATTACGAGTACTTAATGATACCATTTGGAGTTACTAACGCACCGGTCATATTTATGGACTTGATGAACCGGATCTTTTCGCCATTTCTAGATCAGTTCGTGGTGTTTTTATTGATGATATTCTGACCTATTCGAGGAGCAAAAAAGAGCTTGAAGAACACTTGAGAATCGCACTGCAAACGTTGAGACAAGAAAAGTTATATGCTAAGATGAGTAAGTGCGAGTTTTGGCTCGAAGAAGTGAAGTTCTTAGATCATGTCATATCCTGTCACGCCCCGCTTCCCAGTTGACGGAAACGGTGACATGGCAAGCCCGTGGTATGTTTATCTACAGAAGGTCATTCCCTAAATAAATATACTAAGCGTATTGAAACAATAATACACAATACAAGTATAAATGGAGACTGTAAATTTTTTTAACAAATATCTTTATTTACATTCAACTTTCAATACTTACAAGTACACGAGTTTCAACTGGAAAGTAAATATAATAAAGGAAAATGCCTAAACATGTGGCATACATAAGCTGAATAAAAGTGAAGCTAGGCTAATTCTGTGGAGCAATCCAATTGTAGTCTACCTCTGTGGCCCCTACTTCCTCCGTCTCGACCGTATCTGACGAACATTCCAAGAAAACAAGGGTGGGTGGAATGCCCGTCAACAAACGAGCGCTCGGTAGTAAGAGTATAAGAATGACAAGTATAGAATATGTGTGTGTGTGTGTGACGGGTAAAAGTATATGATCATAGGTAAATATGTACTATAGGTCTCTATATGTTACTATGTTAACGTTAAGTTCCAAGTGTGAATATCAACACAGCCGTAGAAGTATTCACGGGCTCAAGAGTGGGGCCCCAGGAGTAAGAAAACACATGCCCATTTCATATGTTAGTATCGGGATTTTCGGTTGTGGATGAGTCTACCCGACTGATATTCGAATAAAATATAAAAAACAGGTTAATACGGGACTCCTGAAGCTCCGTTGGATTTGTAGGGTGTTTTTCGTCACCCCATTGAGATGGGAATACGCGCCGCTTGTCAGGCGTACTACAGACTCACCCTTACCTAAGATAGGCCTGGGTTTATTGATTGCGGGTATCCGAATCTCCGGAAGCCGCGGACTAAGCTGCAGTTAATTATCCCTCTCCTTTGAAGTGGGGGAAGCTCCGATTGACGGGTCAACTAGTCATGTGAACTCAATGTGCAGTGTGCGTGTGTTGTGTTTTGAGGGGTCTTGGGTATATTTGGGACCTCGTAAAGTTTACGAGGGTCTCGCTACCCGGATAGCGGGCTGGGCTAGCAGCCCCCTGCGGGGTGCAAGGCAGCGCCCCGTTAGAAATTTTTTTCCAACGAGGGACGTGTTTTGAGTGTGGAGTGTGTATACAAAAAAGGGGGTGAGTAGCGTCCAAAGGACACGTAGGCGCCAGCGCCTCACGCGCCCGGCACGCAGGCGCCGGGCGCCTGCAGAAAAAGGGGCTTAGCCTCTATACTGGGAGTTGTACTCCCAATTGACTTTTGGAGTTAAACTTCTAAAACAGGGAAGAGGGGCTAAGCCCCTGCACAGGGAGTTGTACTTCCCAATTGACTTTTAGAGTTAAACTCCTTAAAAAAGATTTGTTATTATATATATATATATATATATATATATATATATATTTGTGGAGTTAAACTCCTAAGAGATTTTCGGAGATGATGAAAGGGGATCTCTTTCTTCTCTTTTGAGCCCTGGGTTTTCTCTTGAGCCTCGGATCTTCCCAAAGTGAGATTTTTGGAGATGGATCTTCTTCTTCCTCCTCTCTGTTGGCTGGATTATGGAGAAAAAAGGGGGGTGAGATTTAAAAATCTTCCTTTTTAGAGATCTGAGCTCCCCTTTATGAGTTTTATGGTGAAAAACTATTTCTTTTTGGGAAAAGAAGAGTGAAACTCTTGATTTAATTCATGATAAAAGGAAGAAGGTTTAGAATCTTCAGGAAAGATTAGGAGGCACGGAAACCCTAGCTTTTGAGGGGAATGAATTATTGTCCTTCATTTTATCATCATGTTGCCTTATATAGGCTTACAAATTTACACATAGCCCCTTGGACTTTACAAAATGGCATTTTGCCCATCTCATGCCTCATGTGCTAATTTCTTTTGCACATTAGCCATGAGCTTTACAAAAATTTGGGTTTATGCCCATTTTTCTTACATTTATTCATAAAAATTATATCAAAATTATTTATTACATGATTTTCATTTTGGCATGGGAAAGGCCGGCCGCGGAGCTCGACTTGGGTATGGGCACACTTGACCTGGGCTTGGGCCCGCTTACTTGGGGTTGACTTTGACTTGGTCAACCGGGGTGTAACTTTTGACCCCAACAGGATTCACACAAAAAAATATCCCAAACATCCCGAATATAAATAGTTTATAACTGTATAGTATATTTAATTAAATTGATGGATTGGTTATAACATGTCTTGATCGAAACCATAGATTGCAAAAGATGCAGAATGAAGTCGAGCGAGTCGAGTAAAATGCGAGTCATATCAATTGCAATCTTAGTTTGAGTCAAGTTAGTTCAAGTAGATTGGGTTCGAATTCATGTTCAAGTTTAGATTCGAGTTGGATTAGAGTTCGAGTTTGTGTTCGAGTTCGAGTTCAAGTTTAGATTTAGATTTGAGTTAGGTTAGAGTTCTAGTTTGTGTTCGAGTTTGAGTTCAAGTTTAGATTTGATTTTAGGTCTTTTTCATATGAATTGATTTTAAACTGTTAAAAATCTTATGTTCGGAAGAAATCGGCAACTGCTGCACATGGACGGCAAGATTTGTGTGTTTTTCTAAGACAATTGCCATTGATAACTCCGTTAAGTTGTCTAACCTGAATAGGCAAACACTCATTTTCTCCAGCTCTCCGGGGCTCAAGAGAAATGATACCGCTTAAGCATATATTAATCTAGAGTTCTTAAAATATTGTTTGCATATCTCGAGGGGGTTTTATGAAAAATACTTTAATATAGTATAAAAATAAGCCTTGAGGGTGATTTATAATATTTAGGGTTTTCATGAACATGTTTTTTAATTGTTGTGGTATTTAGTGATAAAACCTAGCTTTTAATAATTTATGGTATTTTTATGAAAATTAGCTCTTTTGGAAACTTTTTGGTATTTTATTAAAATTCTAACATTTTATTTTAAAAATATAGTTTCATAATATGTCTTTATTGAAAATATGAATTCATAGTTTTATATAATTTTCCAAAGTTTAGTTTTGTTTAGAAAAATCATATTTCTTAAAAACCGTATTTTTATTTCCTTTCGAGACCGAATATTTCGTGAGGAGTTCTGCATCTCGCTCTACTATCCCAAGGATGTGCAATAATCCATACCATCCATTAGCGGGTCCCGTAATGAGGGTTGTAGAGGCGTAATTGCCAAGGATTTAAAATATCGATTTAAAAGAAACCCGTTTTGAAAAATGTGGTATTTTAATATAAAACCTATTCTTAAATAAACCATATGTTTAGAATCTCGTGCTATGAAACCATAGTATGCATGTGGGGTGGGTCGTTATCCCATGAATATTCCTAAAGGTATATATGTTAATTATCGAAAAAAACGGTTATACTGAACTTCATGGTATTTTAATGAAAAAGTTTGCTATATGATTGTTTCTCATGAAAAATTTACTAAACTAAAAATTAAATGATTGTAAATAAGGTTATGAGTGGTGTGAGAAATTTAGTTTGACCTATTTTGCTTAATGAGGAGAGTACAAATGTTAAAACAATATATATCGGAGTTAATTCCACTTTGTCGATGTGTGTTTAGAAGATGATTTGAGATGAAAGAAATAGAGAGAAGAGGGACTTACTCATTGTGTAGTGTTAGGAAGAGGTTAAGGAAGAGAGAGGGGGTCGTGGTCTCGTAGAAGATGCTCCGGTTGTCATAATTTGATCGCTACTCCTTTTGGCTTGCATAACTCCACTTGAATAGCATTAACCTTCTTGAACTTAGAGAATTTTGAGGAAAATTTCAGAATAGAGGAGAGTTAGGGTATGGGATGGTATTTATAGGGTAAAAACGAGAGAGGGTGTGAAATAAAAATGAATTAACATGGATTTAATGGTGTTAATTAGAAATTTGAAGAGTCTCTGTTTGATTGAAAGAAAATCAAACAGTGCAGGCGAGTTGAGCAGAGCTGAAGAGATTTGTGTGCAAAGCACGGAGCGATTTGGAGCATCTTGGACCGTCGGCTGCGGGTGGATGGGGACTTTGGGCGGTTGGATTTGGCCCAATCATCTCGAGATTCGTGCCACCAGTTTTAATCAGTGCTTATTCCTTATTGTGTCTGTTTGATTTTTCTGAAACTTTTCGTTTCTCCGTGAATTGCACGTGCAACACTTGGGCTTCCGAAAAATTAAAAAGAAAAATCTTTAAAAATAATTGGGACTGATGGGAATCGAACGTACATGCTATGTCATAGCAGTGTAGAGCCTTTACCAGTGAGCTACAAGTTTCTTCTTAGTTTTATTAAACAAAAATAACTTATAATTTCTACACAGGCTGAAATACCTTTTCTTATGCATTTAACAAATAATTCCGTACAGGGATTTCAGAGTCGTTACATATCCGGAAATGGAATTTCTGTTGACCCTGAAAAGATTGCAGCCATTCATGATTGGCCAATTCCAAAGAATGTGGGGAAGATCATAAGTCTCCTTGGGCTTACCGGGTATTATAGAAGGTTTGTGGAGAACATCTCTCGAATAACAGAACCATTGTCCAAGCTAACACGATAGGAGATACCATTCGTATGGACTGAGAAGTGTGCGTCAGTTTTTGAAGCGCTGAAGCTTAGATTGACCATCACTCCTATTGTGACAGTGCCAGATTGTTCCGGAGGACTAGTTATTCACAGCGACTCATCTGGGAAAAACTTGGGATGTGTTCTGATGCAGTATGGGACGGTCATAGCATATGCGTCGAAACAATTGAAAGCTCATGAGAAAAACAACCCAACTCATGATTTAGTGCTAACAGCAGTGATTTTTGCTCTGAAAATCTGGAGACACTACTTATTGGGCGAAATGGTAGAATTATTTACCGATCACAAGAGCCTCAAATATGTGTTCACACAGAAAGAGCTCAACATGAGGCAGCATAGATGGTTAGAGCTGATGGCCGACTATGATCTTGATCTAAAATATCATCTGGGGAAAGTTAATGTAGTGCCGGATACTTTAAGTCTGTTGCCAGTGATACGGATGTTGACTGCACAGAAGGACATTATAGCTGATCTTCAGAGATTCGAATTGGAGATTGTACTACCGGATTCTTCGGGACAGTGACGAAGTTGCAAGAACAGTCATCCTTGATCGATAACATCAAAGCAGCACAGTCGCACGATCCAAGATTACAGAAGTTTCGAGGACAAGTGGAAGTAGGACTTCGAACGGATCTGTTGATTCATGAAGATAGTTCTTTACGATATGGAAGTCGTTTATGTATGCCTAAAGGAGATGTTCGTGAAGAAGTCATGAAGGAGGCTCATAGTTCTGCATATTCAGTACATCCGGGAGGTACAAAAATGTATAGAGATTTGCGACAACATTTTTGCTGGGAAGGCATGAAAAGAGAGATTGCTCACTACGTATCGAAGTGCTTGGTGTGTCAGCAAGTTAATGCTGAACACCAAAGGGTAGCTGGTTTGTTGGAACCACTTCCGATTTCTCAATAGAAGTGGGAACATATAACAATGGATTTCATGACAGCCTTACCCCGGAATCCAAAGGGCTATAACGCAGTTTGGGTGATTGTCGATCGATTGACCAAAGCGTCTCATTTCATACCATTTCGAGTTGGTCAGTCGACAGAAGCTTTGGCAGAGCAGTACATGCAGGAGATTGTGAGATTACATGGAGTACCCGTGGGCATCGTTTCTAATCGTGATACTCAAATCCTATCATACTTTTGGAAGAGTCTACAGGAAAGTTTGGGAACTCACATAAAATTTAGCACAGCATGCCATCCTCAGACAGATGGCCAGTCTGAAAGAACAATCCAAACTCTTGAAGATATGTTGAAAGCATGCATGTTAGACTTCAAGTGTTCGTGGGAGGATCATTTAAACTTGGTGGAGTTTTCATACAATAACAGTTTTAAGGCGATTATATAGATGGCTCCTGTAACGACTCTGAATTTACTGTACTGAATTTTCTATTTTAATGTACAGAAATGAGTTTACAGCCTGAGTTTGAGTTATAAGTTACTTTTGTTAAATAAAATCAAGAAGCAACTTGTAGCTCACCGGTAAAGCCATGCACTGCTGTGATATAGCCTGTGTATTCGATCCTCATCGGACACATTATTTTTTTCTGAATTTTTTAAATCTTTTTGGAAGCCCAAAAGATTGCACGTGCAATATACGGATAAATGAAAAGTTCAGAAAAATCAAACATGTGCAAAAGGGTTCAAATACTCTTTTGATCAAGTGGCACGAATCTCGAGGCAAATGCCTCGAGATCGACCGGCCAAACAAGCCAAAAGACCGGCGGGGACAGTTGGATTTGAGCCAAATCGCCCCGTGCTTTGCACACGCACCCCTTCACCCACCCCTAACTCTTCTGCACCGTTTGATTTCCCCGCAATCAAACAGAAACCCTTCATTTCACCATTTATCATATTTTTAATGCTTTTTAATCCACCATTTTAATTCCAAAACCCTAATTCTCCATTATAAATGCCATCCCCTACCTTGGCTTAGCACCATTCTTAAAATTATAGCAAAATTCTCTTAAAAAATTCCTAAGTACAAGTGGAGTAAAGAAGAGTTAGTGAGCAAGAAACTTCCGGCGAAAATCGAAGCAACATCCGGAGCTCCCGCGATACCACGAAGCTCATCCCCTCTTCTTCAACCTCTCTTTGAGTTTTCGAGATTGTAAGTCTCTCCCAAACTTCTTTTCTCTTCCTTGAATTTCTCTTTTTAATCAATTCGGTAAAAATGGAGTTATACCAATATCATCTTTTATAAACTCTATAATCTCCATTTCGTTTTATCATTTGGTAAAACTAATTTTACCACTTCACTTATAATCTTAATACTAATGTCTAGAATAATTTTTATCTAAGAATCTCTTATAAAACAATCATAATCGAACTTTTACATTAAAATACCGTGAACTTTATAATCACATCTTTTCGACAGTATTGCTTAATACTACCTTTAGGAAAATTTCATGGGGTAACGACCAACCCCACACGCACACTTGGATCCATAGCACGATGTCTTTGTAGTATGAATTTTTGATACGAAGAAAACTTTTACTATAAAATACTACATAACTTTAAAAACCGGATTTCTTTTAAAGCAGTATTTCATATCCTTTACGATTATGCATCTACAACCCTCTTTAGGGAACCCGCTAATGGATGGTGCGGATTATCGCACATTCTTGGGCTAGTAGAACAAGATGCAGACCTCCTCACGGAGCATTTGATCTCGAAAGGATTTAAATACGGTTTTTAAGAAATACAAATTTTCTAAATACAATAAATTTTTTAATTATAAATCCATATTTTCAAAATATAATAAATCTATATTTTTATTTCTAAAAATGAAAGTTAACAAGTTTCAATAAAACACCATCAAGATACCGAAAAGACAAGTGTTTCAATAAAATACCATGAACTTTCAAATACTAAGTGTTTATCACCAAAATACCCTAAATAATATAAATCACCCTCGAGCTTTATTTTGAAACTATATTAACATACTTTTCATAAAACCCCCTCGAGTTATATAAAAACAATATTTTAAGGATTTTAGTAAATATAGGTTTAAGCGGGATCAATTCTCTTGAGCCCCAGGGAGCCGGAGAAAGTGAGTGCTTGCCTAATTAAGGTAGACAACTTAATAGAGTTATCAATGGCAATTGTCTTGGAAAAACACATAAATCCTGCCGTCCATGTGCAACACTTACCGATGACTCCCGAACCTAATTCAAGAGCTAAATCCGTTATAAGTGTCTGACTCAGTCTGAGTCCAAACTCAAACCTGAATCCATAATCAAACATGAATACTTGAATCAAACATCAATATCAAACATGTATGCTTGATCCGACTTGACCGAACCATGGTTATAACTTGACTTGACTACTTGATTACATCCTGAACATGACTACTTGAACAAATTGTATCTATGGTTTCGGCAAGACTTGTAAACAAAATCTATACAATGCATTATGCGGGAATAAAGGGGTAGATTGGTACGAAACGTATATCGTGGCATGAGAGGTCACTTAAAAGACACCTACATGAATTCTCGTACCGTTGTCCTATAGGTTATGACAGGGCCTTGTACTACATGTTACCATAGTCCACGGGGTAAGATGGACTCCTCTCGTATACACGAATACCTTATGTATCAAGTTACAAACAACCAAGTTGGAATAACAATCATATGCTTGTACAACTTACCTGTTCATTTCACATTACTTATTTTATTTCTTTTCTTCTTTTGGGACTTACTGAGCGCTAGTTCGCTGACGACATCCCTTCTATTTCCTTTTTTGGAATGTTCGTCAGGAGGACCGGACTCTCGAGCCTAGCCAGGAAGACTTAGATTAGTTCGCTGCACAGCCTGACTTCTCGTTCCTTATACTTACTTTTTCTGTATGCCATTGTTTAGGCAATGCTAATTATCATTGTATCTTTTCGTTTTAAATAATTGTATGTAAAGAAGAATGTAAATAAAGTTGTTGTTTATTTTAATACTTTTGTCATTCTTGTACATTTTATATATTGCTTAATTAAGCTTAGCGTATTTATTTCTTAGTAAATATGTTACAGCCTGCCACGTCACTGTTTCCGTATACTGGGAAGCGGTGCGTGACAGCTTTTGTTGGCGGCTCATGCAGGTCAGTTCTGCATGAAGTCCTAAGCAATATATATCACAAGAATTATAAGAATCAGCAAATATACATTCCTTACATTTCAAATTTTTTGAATCTATTCTAACAATTCTTTTTCTATCAGGGTCATGTATTCTCCTAACAACACCAGTATCAATATCAATGGTAACACTCTACCGCCTATTCTACCACCATCACCTACCGTTGTAGCTTTCATCAATAAGCAAACGGTACTACTTGAGGCTATCAAAAGCCTACAGAAGAATCAGCAGCAGCAGACTGCTATCTTCATGCACTGCCCCGAAGCCGAGGCATCCGGAGTCAAACAATTCCGGGCACTGCATTCAAAACACTTCTTAGGAAAAGAAAGCCCACTGGAGGCGGAAGAATGAGCTCAATCGATTGAAGATGATCTGGTAGCAGCTCAAGTGCCTGATATTACCTGTGTGAGAGTTGCGAAGCTGCAACTGACAGATAACGCCAGAGTCTGGTGGAAGGCTGAAGAAAGCCGCTTACCCAACCTATCGAGTGGAAGACGTTTCGCGATCTGTTCGATGTGAAGTACTTCCCTGAGAATGCCCGTTTTGACATGGAGCAGCAGTTCATTCACTTACAATAAGGCTCGATGTGGAGCAAATTTGTGGATGAATACGATACTGAGTTTACCATGCTCAGCAGATAAGATATTGTCTCAAATTTAATTTCCTGATCTCACTCATTACACTGCTAACACAAGGTCGTAATAGGTTCGCTGCATACCTAATTCTTACTGCTGAGATCCGGGCACGACGATTTCGGCGAGGGTTGGATCCGGAAATCCAAGCTACACTTGCTATAGGGGATTTTCCAACCCATGATCTTGCTTTGAAGGCTGCCTGACGCTATAAGGCAGTTGTGAAGAAGAAGGGCAGACCGCAGACTGCCGGTGTGAGACGTCCTGCTACACAGATGTCAGGAGGAGCCTCTTCTAGGCCAACTTTTGCACCCAGAAGACCGGGAGGATCGTTTAACCGGTCTGATCCGCTCCAGTCCAGATTTCTGCTTTTACTACAAGAGGAATGGACACCTGGCGAAGGACTGCAGGTGTACAAATGGATTGTGTTTGGTTTGTGGTGTATCCACTCACGCCATAGGAGCATGTCTTTATTGTTTCAACCCAGCTCCAACACCCAGACCCACAATCCCAGTCCTGTAGCGGCCAGCCATTCAGGCTCTTGTACCCCTCTTAGCTCTTCCTGCACCAGCTTCATGTGGACCTCCCGCACAGCCTTCTCGTCAATTCCATCAGGCACAGAGGAACGTGCCTTAAGGGCAGAGAAACATCCCCCAAGGAAAGAGGAATATGCCTCCTACAAGGAGGAATGTACCAAGACGTCATGCTTTCACAATGACGGTTGAGGAAGCCGAAGCCATAGGCAAAGTCATCACTGATAATTCCCAATCCTTTCACACCTTTTCAATCCTTGTATATCACTATATTTTTCCTGTATCTAAAACCCAAACTCATACAACTTTGGTACTATACTAGTAGCCTCCCTACCTGCACTATCACTCTTCGACACTCGAGCACCACATTGCTTCATGTCGCAACGATTCGTGAGAACGCATGTGATTCCCATGAAGCCACTCATTTCAAGCTAGAATGTTAGTTCCGGTAATGGAGCATTGAAGGCAACTATGGGATTTGATCAGTGTTCAGTTATAGTTTGCGGACGAGAATTCTACACGAATTTCAAAGTACCGGACATCCCAAATTTCGATGTTGTGTTGGGAATGGACTGGCTATGAGTATTCTATGCTACTATTGACAGCCGTCAAAGGAGGGTAGTATTTAAAATACCAGATCACCCTGTCTTTTATTTCAAGGGTAGAGATAGAACATTGGAGCCAGGAATCTTCCATGCTAAACCAAAGAATGAAGAAGTGTTTATTCTACCAGCAGAAAAAGAAAAGCCCGAAGTAGTTCGAGAATTCGAGGATGTGTTCCCTGAAGACATATCAGGTTGGCCTCCAGATCGAGCTCTTGAGTTTAGTATTGACTTACTACTTGGCGCACAACCTGTCATCAAAGCTCTGTACCGGTTAAGTCCAGAAGGATTGAAGAAGATCCACATTCAATTGGACGAACTCCTGAAGAAAGGTTGGATTCGTCCCAGTACTTCAAGCTGTGGATCTCCGGTACTACTGGTGAAGAAGAAAGAAAGTTCATACAGGATGTGTGTAGATTATCGAGCTCTGAATGAAGTAACGATCAAAAACAAGTATCCACTACCACGCATCGATAATATTTTCGATCAGCTAAGTGGGTCTTGTGTATTTTCGAAGCTAGATCTTCGTTCGGGTTATCATCAGGTGAAGGTCAAAGAGTCCGATATTCCGAAGATGGCGTTTAGGATTCGATATGGTCATTATTAGTATCTCGTAATGCTATTCGGAGTGACCAATGCACCTGCCATCTTTATGAACCTGATGAACCAAGTTTTCTGAGAGTATTTAGACAGGTTCGTTGTCATCTTCATCGACGACATCATGGTGTATTCAAAGAATCGGAAAGAACACGCCGAGCACTTACGGATTTTCCTGGAAACATTGCGACAACATCAGCTATATACCAAGTACAGCAAGTGTGAATTTAGGCTAGATCAAGTTGGATTTCTCGGACACATTGTTTCAGGCTAAAGAATCTCAGTAGATCCAGCTAAGGTGTCAGCTATCAGCGAATGGCAGACACCAAAGACGGTGAAAGATATATAAAGTTTCTTATGATTAGCAGGATACTACCGACGATTCATTGAAGGATTCTCAAAGATTGCAGCACCCCTGACCAAGCTCACATGTAAAGATGAAGCATCCGTGTGGTCAGAAGCATGCGAAAAAGCTTTTGTAGAACTCAAATCAAGATTAACCTCTGCTCCTATTCTTGTAATACCAGATCAATCTGGAGGATTCGTCGTGCTTTGTGATGCGTCCGGTAAAGGATTAGGATGTGTTCTACACCAGCATGGAAAAGTTGTGGCCTTTGCATCAAGACAACTGAAGGTTCATGAGTGCAACTATCCAACACATGATCTGGAGTTGGCAGTCGTTATCTTCGCACTTAAGATTTGGCGCCACTATCTTTTGGGAGAACGAGTGGATATATACACTGACCACAAGAATCTGAAGTATGTATTTACTCAGAAAGAATTAAATATGCGACAGAGAAGATGGCTAGAACTCATGGCGGACTTCGATATCAACCTACAGTATTATCCTGGGAAGGTGAATGTAGTTCCTGATGTACTTAACCGCCAACCATTAGCAATGAATCTCACCGCTCAGTGGAAGCTATAGAAGGAATTGCACGGATTGGCGATCGAAGTAGTTATGCTAGGTAACGCTTCAGATTTGATGAAATTACAAGTCCAGTCCACTTTTGTAAATCAGATCAAGGCAGCTCAAGCAAATGATGCCAAGCTACAAAAGATCCGAGAACAAGTAGAAAGTGGACTTCGAACTAACTTCATCATCCACGAAGACAGATCCTTGAGATACGAAAGTCGATTATGTGTACCAAACGGCCCAGTTCGAGAAGAGTTGATGAAAGAAGCTCACAGCTCTCCTTATTCTGTACACCCCGTTGGTACAAAGATGTACAAGGATCTATGGAAACACTACTGGTGGCATGGAAGAAGCGCGAATTAGCTAGAAGCGTAGCCAAGTGTTTGGTGTGTCAGCAAGTGAAGGCTGAACATCACAGAACTGCTGGTCTACTTCAGCTGTTACTAATCCCAGAATGGAAATGGCAGCACATTCCCATGGACTTCGTGACTGCCCTCCCTCGTAGCACGAAGGGTAATGACGCAATATGGGTTACTGTGGATCGACTCATTAAGTCGACTCACTTTATTCCATTTCGAGTTGGCCAATCTACCGAGATGTTAACAAAGAAGTACATGGAGGTAAACATAAATATAAAGTAAGATTTAACCCTTCAATACGTACTATATTTGATACCCATGAACTCATGCAGGAGATTGTGAGATTACATTGATTACCAGTTTGCATCGTCTCCGATCGTGATACAAGATTCCGATCACAATTTTGGCAGAGTCTGCATGCTAGCCTGGGAACGCGTCTGAATTTCAGCACGGCTTATCATCCACAAATGGACGGACAGTCAGAGCGAACAATTCAGATTCTGGAAGACATGCTAAGAGCTTGTATGTTAGACTTCGGAGGTTCGTGGAAAGATCACCTATATCTTGTGGAGTTTTCATAGAACAACAGCTATTAGGCAAGTATTGGAATGACACCATTCGCAGCACTCTATAGATGGAAGTGTTGATCACCACTGAGTTGGGACGATGTCGGAGATCATGAACTCCTTGGACCAGAGGTGATCGTGGCAATTGTGGATGTGGTTCGCACGATCAGGGAAAAAATGCGCATAGCCCAAGACCGACAGAAGCACTGGGCTGATGCAAAACGCCGACATCTGGAGTTCCAACTTGGAGACTATGTTTTCTTAAAGATCTCTCCAAGTAGAGGAGTGGTCCTGTAACAACACCAATTCTTGTGTACATAAAATTGATTTAAAGTTAATGTATACTTGGGGTATTTACATTTCCTGTGAGTACTATAAGTATTTATTTTGCTTTTTAATAGCAAGAAAGCACATGTAGCTCATTGGTAAGACCTTGCACTGTTGAACCAAGGCACCAGAGTTCAAATCCCATCAGCCACATTATTTTTTATATTGATTTTTTTTTAATTTTTTAGAAGCCCAAGAGTCTACACGTGCATAACTCGTAAAAACTAAAAGTCACATATAAAACAAACGAGTTCAGGAGGTAGACCAAACGACGATGGACACGTGGCGGCGAGATCCGGCCTGACTCGGCCAACTCGGGCCGGCGGCGAGGCCGGGTTGACTCGACCCGAATCCGATTTTTCTTCTTTTCTTCTGTGACTTTTGGCCTCCCCATAACCCCTGTTATGTTAATTTCCCTGCATTATTCCAGAGACTATAAAATGCAATTAAAACTATTTTCAATGCAAATTTTTAATGCATTTTCTATCAAACCCTAACGCTAATCTTTTCCTATAAATACCACTCTAATTCACCCCCCTCACTCACAAACTCTATCCAAATTCTCAAGAAAAATCCCTAGAACTTTTGTGTACAAGTGGAGTTAGCGAAGGGCGAACTTCCGGCAAACTTCCGACGACGACCCTAGGAGCTTCCGGTGACGAAACGATACACCGACACCTCCTACCACTCCCTATTCCTCTTCCCTAATCTACAATCCAGTAATTCCCTCCTCCCTCTTCTGTTTTCTATTCTGAAAACACGTAATTCTAAAACCCGACGGAAGCGGAGTTAATCCGACTTCTGATTCGGTTTTCTTTAAAAGTTCCATTTTTTCTTAAACACAATAATACCAAACTTGCACATAATGACCATTAAACATTAGCAAAACATATTGAACAAGTTTCATAGCAAAAAAATTCACATTGTAATTTATATAGCACTTTTACAGAAAAATACCATATAGTTTAGTTTCGACATAAAACATCATAGTTCTTTGATATACCTTTAGATAGTTCATGAGGTAATGACTTATCTCTTCACAACACTCATACGTAATATAGCATGATGATATTGGGAAATATAGATTTGGGAAAATACGGTTTTACATAAAACTACCATCGACTTATATAAAAACCCTTTTCTACAAGATTATGTATTTTAAACAAATCTTTGCAAAGCGCCGCTACAACCCATTTGGGGAACCCGTTCAGGATGGTGTGGATTATCGCACATTCTCGGGCTTAGTAGTGCGAGATGCAGACCTCCGCAAAGAGCATACGGTCTCGAAAGATTTAAAAATACAAAGATCTTAAGAAAATGAGATTTCTAGAAAAATAATAAATTTAATTATTATATATATATATAAATATATATATGTATGTATGTATATATCATCAAAATATCTATTTTTGATATAGTATAAATATTCCAGCTTTTCTAAGTAAAAAATAATCACTTCACATGAAAATACCATGCAATTCCATACAAGTTCAATAGTTTACAATTAAATACCATGTATTATGAAAAATAGGTTTATTCACTAGAAATGTCACAATGATAAAATATACATCAATGAAAACTCTAAAGACGATAATAAAATACTTTAGGTGTATTTGAAAATCATACAAAATTATTTTTTACATAAAACCCCCTCAAGTTTTATAAATTACAATAAGGACCCTAGTAAACATAGGTTTAAGCGGGACCAGTATCTTGAGCCTCAGGGAGCCGGAGATATGGGTGCTTGCCTATTTAAGCTAGACAACTTTACAAACGGTGTTATCAACACGGTAATCGTCTTTGAAAAAGACACAAATCCTGCCGTCCATGTGCAGCGGTTATCGATAACATCAAAACTTAATTCAGGATTTCAATTTCTTTTCTAATTTTCTGACTCAGACTGAGTCTCAATATATACAATCTGACTTGAATGAGATTCAAGTATAAAACTACAATTCCATATGAATCCATATATTCAATCTACCAATCTATACAACTTGACTGAACCGAACCATGGATATACCTCCATCTACATGATTCTCCAGTTATATCCATTTACTGATATCATGGTTTCGGCAAGTCATCCATCTATACAATCTATAATACAAGACATTACAATTTATAATACAATACAAACAATACAAACAAGACATCGCGGGGTTTATAAGGGGTAGATTGGTACGGAAGGTGTTAGAAGTGGCACGAGACTGCAAGAATTAAGACACCTAACCTGTATTCCATTACTGTTATACCGTGGCATAAACGGTTCCTTGTACTTTCCGTCCACCTTAATCTCTGGTCTATTGAGACTCCTCTCATATACATTGGTCTCTTCTGTACCAACCTACAAACAACAGCGTTAACACTAAATACAACATTTTAACAATATAATACAAGTTTAAAAGTTACACTCTCTCTCTCTGTCTATTCTACTTTTCTCTCATCTTTGGGACTTACCGAGCGATTTGTTCACTGACGACATTCTCTTTCTTCTTCTTTGGAATGTCGTCAGGTGACCTTCTGAAGACAGAGCCCAGCAGCGAGGACTTGGACCAGCTAGCTTACGACCCAGAGCTTTAGATTCCTTGTACATATTTACTTTTTGTACTTTTCATTTCTGTTATGCCACTGTTTAAACATCGCTTTTCAATCCATGTATTTACTTTTCCATGTACTGTAAAAGAATGTTAATAAATAAAGTTGTTGTTCATTACATTTGTCTCTTGTGTATATTTCTTTTATATTGCTTAGTTACGCTTAGCGTATTTACTTCTGAGTAAATACGTAGCGGCTTCGTCGCGTCATCTGCTCGTACACTGGGAAGCGGGGCGTGACAGGTTTTGTTGGTGGCCCATACAGGTCCGAGCTGTATGGAACCCTACCATGCAGTTCAGTTCTGCGTGGACAACCTAAGCAACATAACACAAGAACCAGCAACTAAAAACATTCTTTGCAATTCATGTTCTTTGAATCTTATAATTTCATATATTTTGAATTTGTCCTAACCTAAATTTTTCATTCAAGCTTATGGATTACCCGAACAACACCAGCATAAATGTCAACAACACACCTCCACCACTACCACGATTAGGGTCGTATTCTATGGTTACGATTCTACCAGATATGTCTTTTTCATTCCGTCGAAAATCGATTTTACGGTATAGACGCTTATGACCTCCCCCTCTATGCCTTGCGGTAATGATGCCTCTGGCATTACGACCTTTACCACAATGATGCTGTCCATAAATCAAATTATTTCGTGGATTGGATTTCACTTGACTGTCTATGACTCCATTACGTGTGCTCGGGGTAGAAGTTTTGTATAAATGTATCGCCGTGTTATTAAGTTTTTTGCTTTAAGTTCTTTTCTCTATAAGAGGTGGAATCGTGTAGGGGATTTTGGTTTATTATTAGGAATTTTAGGACTTTATTGGATAACTGGTAGTTTAGAATTTCGGGATTTGTTCGAAATAGTTAATAACTTGATTCATAATAATGGAATAGATTATTTATTTGCTATTCTGTGAGCTTCTTTTTTATTCGTCGGTGCAGTTGCTAAATCTGCACAATTTCCCCTTCACATATGGTTACCTGATGCTATAGAAGGACCCACTCCCATTTCGGCTCTTATACATGCTGCTACTATGGTAGCAGCGGGAGTTTTTCTTGTAGCTCGGCTTCTTCCTCTTTTCATAGTTATACCTTATATAATGAATCTCATTTCTTTAATAGGCGTAATAACAGTACTATTAGGAGCTACTTTGGCTCTTGCTCAAAGAGACATTAAAAGAAGTTTAGCTTATTCTACAATGTCTCAATTGGGTTATATTATGTTAGCTTTGGGTACTCACACCTGCCGTCCCTGCTCCAATCAACGAGCAGACGGTTCTGCTTGAGGCGATCCGCAGCCTCCTAGAAGGACAGCAGCTGTAGACTGCTCTTTTAATGAACCATCCCGAGGCAGAAGCACCTGAGGTGAAGCAATTCTGGGCTTTGCACCCCCAAACAGTTTGCAGGAAAGGAGTGCCCTCTAGAAGCCGAGGAATGAGCTCAGAGCATCGAAGACGATCTGGCAACTGCACAAGTGCCAGAGATAGCTTGGGTTTGTGTTACGAAACTGCAGCTCACGGACAATGCACGGCTTTGGTGGAAGGCGGAAGAAAGCCATCTTGATCAACCCATCGCATGGAAGACTTTTCGAGACATGTTCGACGCAAAGTACTTCCATGAGACTGCCAGGTTCGACATTGAACAGCAGTTCATCCATCTGCAACAAGGTTCAATGTGGACCAAGTCAGTAGATGAATATGACTGAATTCACCATGCTCAGTCGGTAAGATATGTCTCAATAATTCGATTTTTTCAATATATCACATACTACACAGCTAACACAATAGTTTAACAGATTTGCGGCACACCTGATACCGACGGATGAGATCAGAGCTCGTCGATTTCAACAAGGTTTAGATTCGGAGATCCAGGCTGCACTGGCCACAAGAGATTTTCTGACTCATGAATCGTCTCTGAAAGCTGCCCTCCGTTATGAGGCAGTGGTAAAGATGAGAGGCAGACCTCAATTTGTTGGAGTTAAGCGCCCTTCCACCCAGAAGGCAGGAGGAACCTCATCAAGACCACCATTTGTGCCAAGGAGACCGGGAATACCAATCAACCGGCTCAGCCCAGCCTTTTTTACCTACTGTAAGAGAGCTGGACATATGACAAAAGACTGTCGGCGAGCCAACTGTCTTTGCTTAGTCTGCAGCTCAGCTACTCATGATATTGGGTCTTGTCCCTAAAGACACAACCCAATTGCTGCACCCAGGCCAGCAATCACTTACTAGCAGGGACCAGCCATTCAAGCACCTGCTCCAAGACTCGCTCTCCCTGCTCCACCACCTAAAGGACCACCGAATGCACCTCTTCCTCGTCAGTTCCATCAAGCTCAACGGAACGTTCCGAAGAATGCTCCTCCGGCCAGGAGGAATGTACCACGGCGACAGGCTTTCACGATGATAGTGGAAGAAGCTGAGGCCGCTGGCCAAGTTATCACTGGTAACCTTTTCTTCTCAACTTTTTCTTTCAGTCTTAACACCTATCCATATATTTTCCTATACCTAAAACATATCCCATATACATTAGGTACAATCTTAGTAGCCTCACTCCCTGCACTAGCACTCTTCGATACTGGAGCATCTCACTGCTTTATGTCGCAACGGTTCGTCCGAACTCATGCGATTCCAGTCACACCGCTTGTATCCAGTTGGAATGTCAGTTCAGGGAACGGCGTTCTAAAGGCAACAATGGGATACAGCTTGTGTCTAGTAGTCGTCTGCAGCAGAGAATTCTATGCTGACTTCAAGGTGCTGGACATACCGAACTTCGATGTGGTTCTAGGTATGGATTAGCTCGGAACCTTCTATGCTACCATCGACTATCGTTAAAGGAGGATAGTATTCGAGATTCCAAACCATCCGGTCTTCTATTTCAAAAGAGGAGACCGTACCCTGGAGCCAAGTATTTACAAGGCGAAACCAAAGAAGGCAATGATTGCAGCAACTCAAGCAGAGGAAGGATCAAAACCAGAAGTGGTTCGAGAGTTCGACGATGTGTTTCCTGAAGATATATCAGGTTTGCCTCCCGATCGAGCTCTTGAATTCAGCATTGATTTAGTATCAGGAGCACAACCGGTGATCAAAGCACCTTATCGATTAAGTCCGGAAGGTTTGAAGGAGGTCCGAACTCAGTTGGATGAATTATTGGTGAAAGGATGGATTCGTCCCAGCACTTCAAGTTGGGGATCACCAGTATTACTTGTGAAGAAGAAGGAAGGTTCATACAATATGTGCATTGATTATAGAGCCTTGAACGAAGTAATGATAAAGAACAAGTATTCGCTACCACATATCGACGATTTATTCAATCAGTTAAATGGATCTTGTGTTTTCTCTAAATTAGATCTTCGTTCAGCTTATCATCAGGTGAAGGTCAAGGAAGCTGATATCCACAAAACGGATTTCAGAACTCGTTATGGATATTACGGATTTCTTGTGATGCCATTTGGAGTGACCAACGCACCAGTAATATTCATGAACCTAATGAATCAAGTTTTCCGGGAGTACTTAGACAGGTTCGTTGTCATCTTCATCGACGACATCCTGGTGTATTCTAAGAGTCGGAAAGAGCATGCCGGGCACCTACGAATTGTTTTGGAAACTCTACGACAATATCAACTCTATGCCAAGTACAGCAAATGCGAATTTTGGCTAGATCAAGTTGGTTTTCTTGGACATATCGTATCAGGTGAAGGAATCTCTGTGGATCCAGCGAAAGTTTCAGTAGTAAGCGAATGGCCGACACCAAAGTCAGTAAAGGACATTCGAAGTTTCTTGGGTCTAGCTGGATATTACCGAAGGTTCATTGAGGGCTTTTCTAAGATAGTAACACCCCTGACCAAGCTCACACGTAAAAATGAAGACTTTGTGTGGTCAGAAGTATGCGAACAAGCTTTCGTAGAACTCAAGTCAATGTTGACATCAGCAACTATTTTCATTATACCGGACCAATCTGGTGGTTCCGGTAAGGGATTAGGATGTGTTCTACATCAGCATGGTAAGGTTGTTGCTTATGCTTCAAGACAGCTGAAGATTCATGAGCGCAATTATCCGACGCATAATTTGGAATTGGCATCCGTTATCTTTGCTCTTAAGATTTGGCACCATTATCTTCTTGGTGAACGAGTGAACATATACACAGATCACAAGAGTCTGAAATATGTGTTAACTCAGAAAAAGCTTAATATGCGGCAGAGAGGATGAATAGAACTCATGGCAGACTTTGACATCAAGCTGCAATATCACCCGGGAAAGGTGAATGTGGTACCTGATGCCCTTAATCGCCAACCATTAGCAACAAATCTCACCGCTCAGTGGAAGCTTCAACAGGATATGCATCAAATGGAGATTGAAGTAGTCATACCAGGTAATGCTTCAAGTTTGATGAACTTACTGTAAGTCTACGGTAGCGCCCCGACCGTCTGTCCGAGGCCAAAATGCGGAAACGAAAACTTTTTCTAAACTAGAAACCGGCGCTATCATATACTTTAAATCCGGATCGAACCATTAACCTATAACTAGAAACTAGAGAAAGGTTATAAAAGCTATACTGATCGATCCGTGTTGTTCAGTTGATAAAACTGCACATTTAATATTACATTTTTCCTACTATTTCTATACTAGATAAGGTGTTTATTATAATATATGATACATATGAGGGTTTATCTGTAAAAATACTATTTTTCATATGGTAGGAAAATGTATGCAAAGATACCATTGACCAAATCTTCATGGTGAAATTAATATCTCAATAAAACAAAACTCCACTAATATTATTTGTTGAGATTGTGCAGAATTTTTCAGGGCTAAAAATCAAAGGAATCAAAGTTGTTAAGAGCAAACCTGCCTGATTAAGAAAGCAAACTAAGAAATCAAGTCTGGCAGAAATAAAGAAAAGATTTCCAGTTTCCAGAGCTTCCAAAGATCGCCACATGTCATATGGATGAAGCCCCAGAAAAATCATCAAATGATCCTCCTACTTGGCCGCGGATCCGCGGCCAAACCCACCATTTGGCCGCGGATCCGCCGTGTTCCAGACAAGATGGGAGCTGTGATTTTGTGGTTAGGATCTTAACCTCTGGCTTCTAAATTAGGAAGCTAGGGTTCTGGCTTTGGGACTATAAATAAAGACCGAGAGCCTCTTAGAAAAATTATCAAGCCGACGAGATCACAAAGTCCAAGACGGCTCACGCATCCAGGCTGATCATCAACTGTTCGTCTACCTCCTTAGAAGAGATCGAGAAGTAAACTAGCATTTGTAATCATTTTCTAAGGGAATAAAGTGTAAATGAATTTTGTTGATTAATAAAGGTAGTTCTTTTTCTTATTCTATTTCTTGTAGTTTCATTATGATTTCCCTCTCCATCTCTTCTTCTCCCATCATGCGCGAGTAATTCTCTGCTTGATAGGGTTCATAGGATTAGGGTAGATTAAAGGATGGTGAAGATCCTTAAACTCTTTTTACGTCCTATAAAGTTTATAAACTTTACCAAAAGAATCATTAACATCCTAATCAGGCGCGCTACCAATTTATTGTTAGTCTCGACCGCAATTAGAGATTAGATTAATGATTGTTTTGGTAAAGGCTAGATATGAACGGAGTTCCATGTCGAGATAGGGGTTAAGAGTGGGAACCCATTTCCCTCCAGAAACCCTAATCTACATGCATCACCGTCGTTCTAGTTTTAAATCTATTAAAGGATAAAAAGAGTAATTTTTAATTAATCATCCATAACTACTAAATCCTAATGAACCCTACAAGCCCCCTTTTAATATTAAACCTACATCCGTAGTTAATCTAGATCTATATTTTGCATCAGTGTTTAACATAGATCTAGAATCTACAACCATTCTTTATTCTTCCTCTTTTCTTTCTCAACACGTCTAAAGTAAGAATAAAAGGTTCAACGTTTTCCAGAGGACGACCCGTACTCATCTCGGTCTAGCTACACGCGACACCATTCTGATTGCGGTTACTACAAACACTTTAAAATCCACACCAATCACGTGTCCTTCGAACTTTAGCCACCATCCCTAGCTCCTCGCGGCATCTTCGATCTCCGGTCTCCTCGTCGGAAAGGGGACCACAACTTCGAGTCTTTTTACGGGCTCCCGCTTCATCCGAAGCAACTCGGGCATGAAGTTCGCTAGCCGACGTGTCCAAGGCGAAGTAGAGAATGTGTGTGATCACTTTGTCTCAAGCATCCATTGATTCTCATCACATGAGAGTGTATGGATGGAGGTTAGAGATGATGCCATTAATGGAGGTTGTGAGCTAGAGCAAGAAGAAGAAGAAGAGCCCTTTTTTCTTATGTGTTCTATGATAAAATGAGAGAGTGAGAGAGTGAAAAATACAAGAGAAAACTTACCTCTTGGCTGCCCTCTCTCTCTTCTTATCATATCAACACAAAATCAATCAAATAATGTGACACATGCACAAAGAAAGAGACCATGAGTCACCACTTGTGCATGTGTCACAATTAATGCTCCTAATCATGATTTCTAGCTCATTATTTCCATTTGTAAACATTAACCCAAATGTTTACAACAACAAAAAGATACGGCAACATCTAAAGTAAACTCGTGACGGATCACAAGGATACCCCTCACCTGTATATACATACCTGCATCCACATTCCGACTGAATGCGAATGCGATGAGACTAAAGTAATCCAACAAATCTAATACTAGGATCCGGCTTAAACCAAAGCCCACTAGTATGATCCGCTCGATCATGATCCGTGCACTACTGCACGTATATGATCGAACCCTGCCATATATCATACGGCCTCTACAACGTTTCGCCTGAAACTTGAGAAACTGTCTGTGGGGGACTCTAAAGACTCTTCAATACTTTGGCTGTGGATTTAGCCACTAGCACGTCAGAGGCACTAGCCGTACGTAACGGGCTACCAGGTATTGACCAAAAGGGAGATCGATGAGCGAACTCATCCTGACACCCTACTGAGCCTGTCAGTGACAATATCCGTACAGTCTGGTCCGTTCGTCTATGAGCATCGCATGTTGGGCCTAGGGGGTTGGTAAAAATCAGACCCCCAAAAGCGGTACAAGTCGTGTCGGAGTGTAGCCCAGAACACCCTGAGATACTACTGGAATACGTACCAGTAAATCTCCTGCCTTGGCTAAGGACTTCGTGTAATGGCTTTCCTAGACACAGCGCTATCTCACCCCCAATACCGGGAGAGACGAAACCCCTGCCGATCCGCTCACTGCCTCCATGTGGCTCGGGACTGTACCCAACTAAAACTTGTTTGCACGACTCCTTTGAGCCGTGGTAGGGTAGTAATCAAAGCACAGTGGGAACTCACACGAGACAAATGACAATCTCAGGTCGATGAACTAACATGTACACATGTCACCAGGGAACTGCTATCTGACGTCAGGTATAATACCAACTGGCATGTTCCCGGCGAGTCCTGTCCGGTGTACTCATAACCCAATAAGCACCGGTATACATCTTAGTCGAACCAACTGATACCAATGGCTTGTGAGACTGGCCACCGCCCCTCGTCGGGGTCTCGACTGTATACACTAGTCTACTAATGGAGTATCGATGCCCAGTCTCGAAACTCCCACGACTAGGGACCCTTTAAGGATGTGCTTATAGACCCCAGCTCCTATGTATATGATCGCCATCATACTGCTGTCCGCCAAGCAAGAATCCTATGGGCTCTATCAATGTGTAATAGTGACCTGTAATGTCACCTAAAGCTGTACACGATGATAAAGATAAACCCGATAGCATACTATCATCTCGAGTAAGACTGTCCTACCGGCATAGGTCCTCCCTCAATCATTGCAACCACGTGCCTGTGATCCAATAATTGACTCTGAGGGCACTATATCCAACAATCTCCCACTTGCACTCAAGGCTAATTATTGCGATGTCGCATACTCATAGCCCGTGTGATACCGAATACCCAACTCCTCTACTAATCAGTCTCACAAAGTCCGTTTGCGAAACTATTGCGTTCGAGTAATAGCCTCAGTGAGTGGATCCGCCCTAATGTTTCTTTCTATGTCTCTCTTTATCTCAAGTTCGCGGAGAAAGCCATCTCCCAAAATGAGCAATACATGTCTTAGAATATGTTTGGATATCTGATGGGACCTAGTTCATAAATGAACTCCAAATCCAAACTTCTTAAACTGTATCGTCAACTGAACTTAATCAGTATCTTGCGCCATGCCTCCCTCAGTATCCGCTTGGACTATCTGTCCAAACTACTGCCCCTCGTCAGAGGGAAAACTATAACTCTGACAGTCACTCTGCCATCCAGGTCACATTGGAAGCCTGGAATGATAACTGTCTCCTAAAAGAGGCTGTTGTTATCATATCCCTAGAACATCCACTTATGTTCTAAAACTGCTTCTGAACGTTTCTCCAGGATAGGATTAATATCAACTTATTGCATCTAGTGCAAAAAAAACGTCTGGTGTGGTACTTGACATCTCATGATTGACTCAATTGCCTAAGCAAGTGATGTGCCAATCATGCGCATCCCCCTCCCCTTTAGTCTGTAAGACACCTTTAGAGAGGGTGACTCCATCACCTGCAGGTACACAACCGTGCCAGGAGTCGTCCATTCTAAAACACCTTTAAAATACTGTCTAAGTACCCAGATTGGGATACTGCCCAAATCCAGATCTAAAACTATAGATCTAGTAACCAGAATATCTGATATAATATCCATATGGTATGTGGAGAAACCACTGTGTGACAACCAAAGTATAACCGATCGTAGTATAGGAATTTCATTTTCTACTCTGTGTATATCATCTAAATACCAGGACATCGCACCCTACTACTTTCTTAACAGATCCATCCCCTATTCTGATGAAGTCAAACCTATGACTGTCACATCAGAAATAGATGATCTATCTCCGCTATATCTGCTTAAGTCCATAAATAGACATAAGCTACTTGTCCACTATGCTTCCGTTGCTCCCACTGACTACGATAACCCTCTGGCAGAGTCATTACACGTATACTTCTAAAACCAGTTCAGAACGACGCTATATTCATCCTCCTGCCGGGTCTCATAGCCTGGAACAACAGCAGTGTCAAGTCTGGGTAAACAAGAACCTCCCTGTCACCGTCTTTGAGGCTACCGGAGTACCTCTCGGGTGCCTGAGGTTACCCACCATATCTGCGGAGTGGTCAATGGAATGTCAAACCAGATTGAATCTTTAGGTCCTATTAAATTTTCATTAATCGTTTGCAATTCTGGAATCACTTCCAGTTCTACCATACCCCCACTACTGTTTTCTGAAAAAACCATTTTTATCAAAACTGTGGCGAGTCAAGAACAATATCACTATTGATCTTCCAGATGGTAGAAAGTCAACCCTCGTCATAGCCCGGGTCAACCCACAAACAGCCATTACAGAAACGTGCCTTGAGTTATCCAGAGTCTGGTTTTAAGCATAAGCCGGACAACTCTCCGTACCTTAACATTGTTAAGATATGAACTATTCTATATCCAATATAGAAGCAGGGGCACTGATTTAATTGGAACCAGATTCAAATCATGCAGATGTCTCCATTGCATGTCAACTAAATGGAGAGAGGCCGATCAGCATTACTCAACTTAGGAGTGCTTCCAATTATGAGTAACCTGAAAGAGAATCAAGTTCCCTTAATCATTACTATTAACTGAATACCATACACAAGTATCTATATCTTCGATCACCTTGAAGAATCCTGATAGTTGCAGTACCTGGTTCTCTACTTTATTCATATATCTATAACTTCTCAAAACTTAGACCTTGCATTTCTACGAAACACATGTCTAAGAACTAGAGAAGTCATAAGTAAACAGAATATAGTACGAGTACCAACCCCTCTGTCCTAATGGACACTGGACAACATACAGTACTCTGTATAAGTCTTCTGAGTCTAATAACTCATTCCCTGTGTGTCGTAGGTTAAAAACTGTACTTATGGTTAAGAAGAATTATACCGCTGTTTAATGCTCCTTACCCAACCATCCACTGATATAGGTAAATGTCATGGACATAATTTCAAGAAATTATATCTCACTTTATAAAAATAAACGTACAGATATATCAATTTGAAATTGGTGCATAACAACGGATATTCAAAACCAAATATTTGCCGTCCGGCAAACAACCCATGCGATTTCCTCAATTATCACCAATTACAACGAATCCTGATATAATGAGAATGATCACCCAATTCCCAATAACTTACTCCCACTCATCATCTGTAAAACTATACAGATGTGAGAATCAAACCTGATAAATACATACCCTGGAGTAAGGGCTAATTGGAAAATCAGTTTTCTTTTAACAATACATAGTGAAACTGAAACATGTAAATTTTTCAAAGGGGTATCCGGGTATTCCTAGTAATGCCTCTTCCATTATCAGATTCACAACTATAACCGTATATTTCTTTGCCATCTCTCCAAATCTCTTTATATGTCTTTAGTCATTACCTTCTGTACACCCTTTTAAGCTAAATGGTTTTCTTCCTTCCCTACCGTTCGGCACCAGCCTATGGTTTGGAAGAAGACTATCCAATAAGCGTAATGGGTGTACTGTCCTAATCCTAGGAGCACTCGCAACCCGAGAGAAGGTAAAGATAAAAGACAACTGAATAAACCTTATTCCTATTTCTCCTGAACCGGAATCCATCCCCGAACTGGAACAAGTCCCTTCGAGTTCGTATATAACCATACGATGGAGTATCCAATAAACTGTGGATCTTCGTAGTGATACGGAGTGTTCTGGAGAAATACAAAGGTGATGTAGGATTGGCGAAGAAATACTTGGTTTGGTCGTGAATAGCAGTCGCAGTTTACCTTGCCCTCTTTCTAATCCCTTTATTTGTCTTAACTTATTACCTTCTGTACACCATCGTTAGGCTAATTGGTTTTCTTCATTCCCCACCATTCAGCACCTGCCTATGGTTTGGAAGAAGATTATCCAATTAGCATAATAGGTGTACCGTCCTTATCCAAGGAGCACTTGCAACCCGAGAGAAGGTAAAAGGAAAAGACAACTGAATAGTCCTATCCATTTTCTCCAGAACCGGAAACCATCCTCGAATCTGGAACAAGTTCCTTTGAGTTCGTATATAACCATACGATGACTTTATCCGATGGAAGTAGATGTTCGTAGTAATACGGGGTGTTCTGGAGAAAAAGGTAAAAGTAGAAGTGGCAATGAGGTATGCAACTCAGACAATCCAAAAAGCCAGTGTTTTAAGAAAGTTCGGTTAATCTTGGTCACTGAGTCATAGTCAAGGGTCAGGTCATGGTCGCTGCCAAAGAGAGAGAGAAAAGAAACACTCAGCGTGCACTCTAACCTAGATCAGAATGGTTATCAATTTATCTAATCAGGAAACCTCCCACTGTATCGTCAAATTCTCCTCCAAACCTGAAAGAAGAATTAGTCGGGATAGGAGTAAACCAACTCATCAGTGGGAATCGGGATCCAACTATCATCGCATGATAACGTGATGGAATCCACTCACGTTATCACATTCTAGAAGGTATGCGCATATCTGGAAAGTTTCAGTTTCTTTAGAAACTCCCGATGTGATTTTTACCCCATGCTCTTATGACCTTGACGAAGGCCAACATATCATAAGTCACATGTCAAGTTCTACCCGTCATTATCCAGGTTAATTTGAACCCACCCGTACATACCCTTGACGAAAGCCAAAATAGTAGTACAACTGTCCCAAACCAACGCATCTATCTATGCAGCAGAAAAGTAACAAATAGCTACCATACATTATGTCTTAACGAATACCAACATACATAGCATAAATACTAAGTGCTACCTTTCTGAAATGACGGAGGGCTATGAATGGTTTTTGGCGAAAAACCTTTAACGTAATGAACTTGATATCGTTGAAGGAACCGGATAGCTTTGTATAAAAATATAGTGGCGAAAACCTTTGCTAAAGAGGTCACTCCCGGTGAAGGGATCTCGACTCTTTCCCCGTAGAATGAGGTGCAGGATATTCCAATTGAATACCACGATGCAAAGCAAAAATTAATCGACTATAGTGAAGTTATTACCCTGACGCAAACTTCTGTCCAAGGGGTCACTCCCGGTGAAGGGATCTCGGCCCTTGCCTCGTCGACTAAGGTGCTGGATATTCATAACCGAATACCACTGAACAAAACAAAAGAAAACGTCCTTGCAATAACAGCCTTTTGAAAAAATGTTCCAACAATATCAAACAGGTTTGTTTAGCTTGCATTGATCCGAATCAATGCATTCCCATCAATTAATCACACCACAAAAGAACGAAAATATGATGTACGTATATGCCATCCGCATTCGCCACCGGGTCCCGTCATCACCCGTTAGGTTACTTAACTAACGACAAAGCGGGGACTGGACTAGCGCGGGTGTAAAAAATATACAACATCTACTAGTATATATATCAATATATAATAATCGCTCAAGGCGTGATAAAATGCAACTTCACAGAAATATAATAAGCATTACAGAACAATACAGATAATCTGGGACCCCCGGGTTTCATTGAGCCGCTACTGAAACCCGACGTTCCCCCGGTCGTATGGATAGCCTGTGCAATGAAATCCTAGACCCTTACGGGCGCGGCAAGTTACCCTCCAAAATCTGAAGCGGGGCAGCCCCCTTCAACAAAGTGAATGGACCACCCAGCACTTCACGGAATCCGGTAACTTGAGCACCCCTCCTTGGGTCAACCTGTACCCCCTACGAGTGCGGCGAATAGCCCGCCAATTCTAGAGTAAAGCCCCCTCCGTCTCAAAGCCATGAGATGCGGGCTCATTGCCATCTAGAACCCGGCTATCCGTGCACCTCACCGCGGGGTAATCCTAGAATAGAAAGTAAAATATATATACAACGGGTATATCGACCTCAGCCCGGTCGTGCCCCAAAAGAATAATATACAAACAGGCAGTGACGGCAATCCACATGTCGGACGCTCGCCCCGCAATATCAAATGTACAAATACAACCAAACTGTACTACCATTGCATCCAGGCTATCCACCACGACAAATCCGCAACATCACAGCACAACACAGAACATCAACGTGAATGTCACGTTCGCAAATCCGTCTAAATGGGCTATAGCGATTAGACATGATTTACCGATCAAATGACATTCACGGTCGCAGATATAAAGTAAGCACTGTGAACTAACATATTTAAAATTTTCGATCGACAAAATTTCCCGAAGTAGGCCCCAAGTACAATTCCCAGTACTCAAAATAATCTGGGCCAAAACTAAAAATACCAGAAACCCCAATTCCAATTCAGAGACCACTGTAGAAAAATTGGTGGACTGATGCTACAGTAGTGCGGCGGAACCGCGGCCAAAACAAGGGTAATGCCGCGGTTCCGCAGTGCTATGGTGAGATCAGTGTACCAAATTTTCTCAGATTTCTTAAAAAAGCCTGCCTGATTTTCTGCAACACTCTAAAAAACTTTTAGACCATAACAAATTCGACAGAAACTTCATTTTTGAAATTGCGGTTTCGGAAATTTTGTTCGATCAATGTTTTAAACACGTTAGAGCAAGCTAGTAAAGGTTAATGGCGTGGCTCTGATACCATGTAAGTCTAAGGTAGTGCCCCGGCCGTCGAACCGAGGCCAAAATGCGTAAACGAAAACTTTTTCTAAACTTTAAACCGGTGCTATCGCAGACTTTAATCCCGGATCGAACCATTAACCTATAACTAGCAACTAGAGAAAGGTTATAAAAGCTATACCGATCGATCCGTGTCCTTCGTTCTTTAGTTACCATCCCTAGCTCCTCGCGGCATCTCCGATCTCCTCGTCGGAAAGGGCACTACATCTTCGAGTCATTTTATGGGCTCCCTCTTCATCCGAAGCAACTCAGGCACGAAATTCACTAGCCGACGTATCCAAGGCGAAGTAGAGAATGTGTATGATCACTTTGTCTCAAGCATCCATTGATTCTCATCATATGAGAGTGTATGGATGGAGGTTAGAGATGATGCCATTAATGGAGGTTGTGAGCTAGAGCAAGAAGAAGAAGAAGAGCCCTTTTTTCTTATGTGTTCTATGATAAAATGAGAGAGTGAGAGAGTGAAAAATACAAGAGCAAACTCACCTCTTGGCTGCCCTCTCTCTCTCTTCTTATCATATCAACATAAAATCAATCAAATAATGTGACGCATGCACAAAGAAAGAGACCATGAGTCACCACTTGTGCATGTGTCACAATTAATGCTCCTAATCATGATTTCTAGCTCATTATTTCCATTTGTAAACATTAACCCAAATGTTTACAACAACAAAAAGATACGGCAACATCTAAAGTAAACTCGTGACGGATCACAAGGATACCCCTCACCTGTATATACATACCTGCATCCGCATTCCGACTGAATGCGAATGCGATGAGACTAAAGTAATCCAGCAAATCTAATACTAGGATTCCGCTTAAACCAAAGCCCACTAGTATGATCCGCCCGATCATGATCCGTGCACTACTGCACATATATGATCGAACCCTGCCATATATCATACGGCCTCTACAACGTTTCGCCCGAAACTTGAGAAACTGTCTGTGGGGGACTCTAAAGACTCTTCAATACTTTGGCTGTGGATTTAACCACTAGCACGTCAGAGGCACTAGCCGTACGTAACGGGCTACCAGGTATTGACCAAAAGGGAGGTTGATGAGCAAACTCATCCTGACACCCTACCGAGTCTGTCAGTGACAATATCCGTACAGTCCGGTCCGTTCTTCTATGAGCATCGCATGTCGGGCCTAGGGGGTTGATAAAAGTCAGACCCCCAAAAGCGGTACAAGTAGTGTCAAAGTGTAGCCCAGAACACCTTGAGATACTACTGGAATACCTACCAGTAAATCTCCTGCCTTGGCCGAGGAATTCGTGTAATGGCTCTCCTAGACACAATGTGATCTCACCCCCAATATCGGGAGACACGAAACCCCTGACGATTCGCTCACTGCCTCCATGTGGCTCGGGACTGTACCCAACTAAAACCTGTTTGCACGATTCCTTTGAGCCATGGTAGGATAGTAATCAAAGCACAGTAGGAACTCACACGAGACAAATGACGATCTCAGGTCGATGAACTAACCTGTACACATGTCACCAGGGAACTGCTATCTGACGTCAGGTATAATACCAACTAGCATGTTCCCGGCGAGTCCTGTCCGGTGTACTCATAACCAATGAGCACCTATATACATCTTAGGCGAACCAACCGACACCAATGGCTTATGAGACCGGCCACCGCCCCTCGTCGGGATCTCGACTGTATACACTAGTCTACTAATGGAGTATCGATGCCCAGTCTCGAAACTCCCACGACTAGGGACCCTTTAAGGATGTGCTTATAGACCCCAGCTCCCACGTATATGATCGCCATCATACTGCTGGCCGTCAAGCAAGAATCCTATGAGCTCTATCAATGTGTAATAGTGACCTGTAATGTCACCTAAAGCTGTACACGATGATAAAGATAAACCCGATAGCATACTTTCATCTCGAGTAAGACTGTCCTACCGGCATAGGTCCTCCCTCAATCATTGCAATCACGTGCCTGTGATCCAATAATTGACTCTTAGGGCACTATATCCAACACTTACAAGTTCAATCTACCATTTTCAATCAGATCAAAGCAGCTCAAGCAAGTGATGCTAAGTTGCAAAAGATCAGAGAATAAGTAGAGAATGGACTCAGAACAGACTTCATCATCCATGAAGACGAATCTTTGAGATACGACAACAGATTATGTGTACCAAAAGGTTCTGTTCGAGAAGAGTTAATGAAAGAAGCTCACAGCTCTCCCTACTCAGTACCCCGTGAAGGTACAAAGATATGCAAAGATTTAAGTCAGAATTACAGGTGGCATGGAATGAAGCGTGAAGTAGCTAGAAGCGTCGCTAAATATTTGGTATGTCAGCAAGTAAAGGCTGAACATCACAAGACAGCTGGATTACTTCAACCGTTACCTATCCCGGAATGGAAGTGGCAACACATCACGATGGATTTTGTGACTGCACTTCCTCTCGGCACAAAGGGTAACGATGCGGTATGGGTCATTGTGGATCGACTCACGAAGTCGGCTCACTTCATCCCATTTCGAGTTGGCCAATCAACTGAGACATTAGCAAAGAAGTATATGGAGGTAAGAATCTACTTAAGATTTAAACTCTTCATAATGTACTATCTCTGATACCCATGAACTCATACAGAAAATTGTGAGACTTCATGGAACACCGGTCTGCATTGTCTTCGATCGTGACACCAGGTTTCGATCGCAATTTTGGCAGCGTCTGCAAGCGAGCTTGGGAACAAGTCTGAACTTCAGCACGGCTTATCATCCACAAACAGATGGTCAGTCTGAGCGAACTATTCAGATCTTGGAGGATATGCTTAGAGCGTGTATGTTAGACTTCGGAAGATCGTGGGAAGATCACCTACATCTTGTGGAGTTTTCGTACAACAACAGCTACCAAGCAAGCATTGGAATGGCACCTTTTGCAGCACTCTATGGAAAGAAGTTTCGATCGCCATTAAGTTGGGACGACATCGGTGATAGGGAACTTCTTGGACCTGAGATGATAGTAGCAACTGTTGATGTGGTTCGTACTATCAGAGAAAGAATGCGCATAGCCCAAGATCGACAGAAGTACTGGGCTGATGCAAAGCGACGTCATTTGGAGTTCCAGCCAGGAGATCACGTATTCTTAAAGATATCTCCGAACCGTGGAGTGATCCGATTTGGAAGACGGGGTAAGCTAAGTCCAAGATACATTGGACCGATCGACATACTCGAACGAGTCGGTGAAGTGGCTTACCGCTTGACACTTCCACCTTCATTGGAAAGAGTGCATAATGTGTTCCATATATCCCATCTCAGAAGGTATGTAAGTGACCCCAGCCATATTCTCGATCATTCCGAGCTCACTGTACAACCCGACTTATCTTGTGAGCAACAACCTGTGGAGATCCTGGACAGAAAAGTGAAGTCATTTCGGAATAAGAAAGTCAACTTGGTTCGAGTGATGTGGAGAAAAGACACTCCAGGAGAATCGACATGGGAAAGGGAAGATGAGACGCGTGCAAGATATTTTCACTTATTTGTAAACTAGTCCTTAAAATAAATTGTAAATTTCGAGGACGAAATTTTTGTAAGGAGGGAAGACTGTAACAACTCCAATTCTTATGTACATAAAATTGAGTTAAAGTTAATGTATACTTGGGGTATTTACATTTCCTGTGAGTACTAGAAGTATTTGTTTTGCTTTTTAATAGCAAGAAAGCACTTATAGCTCATTAGTAAGACCTTGCACTGCTAAACCAAAACACCAGAGTTCAAATCCTATCAGCCACATTATTTTTCATATTGATTTCGTTTAATTTTTTAGAAGCCCAAGAGTCTACACGTGCATAACTCGTAAAAACTAAAAGTCACATATAAAACAACGAGTCCAGGAGGTAGACCAAACGACGATGGACACGTGGCGGCGAGACCCGGTCCGACTCAGGCCGACGGCGAGGCTGACTCGGCCCGCGAGGCCGTGTTGACTCGGCCCGAATCCGATTTTTTTCTTTTCTTCTGTGACTTTTGGCCTCCCCATAACCCCTGTTATGTTTAATTTCCCTGCATTATTCCAGAGACTTTAAAATACAATTAAAACTATTTTTAATGCATTTTCTATCAAACCCTAACCCTAATCTTTTCCTATAAATACCACTCCAATTCACACCCCCTCACTCACAAACTCTATCCAAACTCTCAAGAAAAAACCCGAGAACTTTTGTGTACAAGTGGAGTTAGCGGAGGGCGAAGCACAGGAGAACTTACGACGATGACCCTAGGAGCTCCCGGCGACGAAACGACGCACCGGCACCTCCTACCACTCCCTCTTCCTCATCCCTAATCTACAATCCAATAAGTCCCTCCTCGCTCTTCTCTTTTCTATTTTGAAAATTCGTAATTCTAAAACCCGACGGAAGCGGAGTTAATCCGACTTCCGATTCGGTTTTTTTTAAAAGTTCCATTTTTTCTTAAATACAACAATATCAAACTTTCACATCATGACCATTAAACATTAGTGTTTCCCCAATCAGAGCAAAGCTCTGTTCAAATTCCAAGATTTGAAATGAAGCGACGCTTCCTTTTCCCAATAAAGAGCAAAGCTCTGTATTAAAAAATCTAAAGTAAAAATTGAAGCAACGCTTCGGATTCTGCGCGCTGCGCGCCACGTGTCAAAAGAAGACACGCCAGCGCTAGGAGCGCTACGCCCTAGGCAGCGCACCCAATCAGAGCAAAGCTCTGTTTTAATTCAAAATTTAAATTGAAGCAACGCTTCAGATCCAGCGCGTGCGCTAGTGCAATTGCGCTGCGCTCTGCGCTGCGTGCTACGTGTCAAACACGGGCGCGCTAGTGCAGTTGCGCTGCGCTCTGCGCTGCGTGCCATGTGTCAAACACGGGCGGGCTAGGGCAGTTGCGCTGCGTTCTGCGTTGCACGCCATGTGTCGAGCGTAGGCGCGTTAGCGCAAAGTGCGCCAGCGCTGGAATTAAAAGAATTCCCTACCGTTAGATCAAAAAATCTAATAATAATAAATTATTAATTAATCAGAATTAAAATTCTGTTATGGAAAGATCTTTCCAATCTTGTTAAAAACAAGAAGATTATCTTCTGTAAAACAGAAGCCTTAGGATCAAAGATCCAACGGTGGGAAATATTCCCAAATCAATCAGAGAAAGATCTCTTAAAACCGATTTAATAAATCATTTGGTCCTATATAAAGGACCCTAGACTTCAAGTCTAAAACATATTGAGATATACAGAGAAAGAGAGAGAGAAAACCCTCTGCAAAAAAAAGAGCAAGCTCTTAGGAAAAAGGAGATTTTCTTCATCTTAAAGGTAAAGAACTATGTTCTTGAATAACAGAGATGAATCCATCTCATAAAAAGAAGAACCATCTTTTAAAAAGATCTTAGATCTATAAAAAGACCAGGGTCTTTTGATTTAAAAGAAAAGATCAAAAAGATCTAACCATAAAAAAAAATAAAAAAGAAGTAAAATACTTCATTCACAGATCTTTTGATCTATAAAGGCAGAGTCTTTTATAAAAACAAGGCTTTTTGTTCTTTGATCTTGAGGCAAAACCACCTTTGAAGAACATAAACTTGTTCTTTGATCTTAAATTTGATCAGATACGCTTTGCGCTACTGAAAAGTGCCTTGCACTCATGAATTGCGCCCTTGCGCTCATTGGATCGGCGTTCACCGCCCAAACTTGCCACGTGTCAATCAGAGACACAATTGCACTTTGCACTTGTGAAACAGCGCACTGCGCTCATGGGCTGGCGCTCAGCGCCAAGCGCGTAACGTGTCGCTCACTGGTGCACCCACAAACTAGCGCAGCACGCTCATAAATTAAAAGCGCAATGCGCCAACAAACTAACGCTTAGCACTAAGTGCGACACGTGTCCTCTTCGTGTGCGCTACCCAACAGAAGCGCAATGCGCTTTTTGACTGGCGCAAAGCGCCTGACGCGCCACGTGGCGCGCTGTCAGAACAAACTTTGTTTCTGATGAATGCTATGCATTCAATATAAGACAAAAAAATGGCAGAGCCCAATGCTTAGCATTATTAAAAGGGCAGAGCCCAAGTAAAGGCCTAATGGCCAGAACAAAAATAAAATGTTAAACATTTTAACTGGACTTAGCCCAATTCTGGCCATAAGTCCTCAATTTAAATTGAACTGAGCCCATCTGCTCTTTCAATCAATTTACACCCGGTTCGAGGGTACATCTCTTTACTCCTCTGATATCTGTCGTTATAATCCATCAACGTCGTCAGAGAGGTGACGGGTCCCGACAACCACACATTACTACGGACTGTGGGGTCCTTAAACTCATGGACTATGATGTCCTTAACCTCGACCGTGATTTCTTAAAACTAACAACGGACTGTGGGGTCCTTAAACTCATGACTATGATGTCCTTAACCTCGACCGTGACGTCTTAAAACAAACATCGGACTGTGGGGTCCTTAAACTCACGGACTATGATGTCCTTAACCTCGACCGTGATGTCTTTAAACTAATATCGGACTGTGGGGTCCTTAAACTCACGGACTATGATGTCTTTAACCTCGATCGTGATTTCTTTAAACTAGCATCGGACCGTGAGGTCCTTAAACTCACGGACTATGATGTCCTTAACCTCGACCGTGACGTCTTAAAACTAACATCGGACTGTGAGGTCCTTAAACTCACGGACTATGATGTCCATAACCTCAATCTGTTCCCATCCAAAAGACACGGCGGAGACGCGACGGACGTCTTGCCTGAAATTCGGGGCAGATTCTAATTGGTGCTATCCGTCTACCTCTCCGAAGATGCCAAGTTGATTTATGGCACCATGTATCGAAGGTTTAAACGGATGCGGCCGATGTAGCAGATTTCGTCAGATTCCCCCTCGATTGAAAGGTTTTTGATTGTGGGTACGTTCTTCTCTGTAGGCGCAAGCCCCTGCAGTTAATTACGCTACCGCATCGCGGTAACAACTTTCTCCTTCTCCATATGGTCACTTCGTGTCTTGGGTGTTTGTTTTGTGTTTGGTTGCCCATGGATTGTATACGGAGACTAAGTTATGTCGTCACCCGTAGGGCGTGGACTAGTCCAAATCCGTATCTTCTTAGATTTGAGTTCGGGGGTTGTGGTTTAAAGATACGTTAGCCTCATTTGAGACTAAGATCAACTTAAACGTTTGTTAAGAATACGTTAGTCTAATTTTAGACTAAGATCGACTTAACCGGATCGTTTAGATCCGACAAGAGAGCAAATGGGCTCCATTGTTTAGTTTAATGACATTGCGGTCGATAATTAGTTTAAGGACATTGCGGTCCAATGTTAGTTTAAAGACATCGCGGTCGGGTTAAGGACATCATAGTCCGTGAGCTTAAGGACCCCACAGTCCGATGTTAGTTTTAAGACGTCACGGTCGAGGTTAAGGACATCATAGTCCGTGAGTTTAAGGACCTCACAGTCCGATGTTAGTTTAAAGACATCACGGTCGAGGTTAAGGACATCATAGTCCATGAGTTTAAGGACCCCACAGTCCGATATTAGTTTTAAAACATCACGGTCGAGGTTAAGGACATCATAGTCCATGGGTTTAAGGACCCCACAGTCCGTTGTTAGTTTAAAGACATCACGGTCGAGGTTAAGGACACCATAGTCCATGAGTTTAGGGACCCCACAGTCCGATGTTAGTTTTAAGACGTCACGGTCGAGGTTAAGGACATCATAGTCCATGAGTTTAAGGACCCCACAGTCCAATGTTAGTTTTAAGACGTCACGGTCGAGGTTAAGGACATCATAGTCCGTGAGTTTAAGGACCTCACAGTCCGATGTTAGTTTTAAGACGTCACGGTCGAGGTTAAGGACATCATAGTTCATGAGTTTAAAGACTCCACAGTCCGTAATAATGTGTGGTTGTCGGGACCCGTCACCTCTCTGACGACGTTGAAGGATTACAACGACAGATATCAGAGGAGTAAAGAGATGTACCCTCAAACCGGGTGTAAATTGATTGAAAGAGCAGATGGGCTCAATTCAATTTAAATTGAGGGCTTATGGCCAGAATTGGGCTAAGTCCAGTTAAAAATGTTTAACATTTTATTTTTGTTCTGGTCATTAGGCCTTTACTTGGGCCCTGCCCTTTTAATAATGCTAAGAATTGGGCTCTGGCATTTTTTTGTCTTATATTGAATGCATAGCATTCATCAGAAACAAAGTTTGTTCTGACAGCGCGCCACGTGGCGCATCAGGTGCTTTGCGCCAGTCAAAAAGCGCATTGCGCTTCTGTTGGGTAGCGCACACGAAGAGGACACGTGCCGCGCTTAGCGCTAAGCGCTAGTTTGTTGGCGCATTGCGCTTTTAATTTATGAGCGTGCTGCGCTAGTTTGTGGGTGCACCAGTGAGCGACACGTGGCACGCTGTCAGAACAAACTTTGTTTTCGATGAATGCTATGCATTCAATATAAGACAAAAAAAATGCCAGAGCCCAATGCTTAGCATTATTAAAAGGGCAGAGCCCAAGTAAAGGCCTAATGGCCAGAACAAAAATAAAATGTTAAACATTTTTAACTGGACTTAGCCCAATTCTGGCCATAAGTCCTCAATTTCAATTGAACTGTGCCCATCTGCTCTTTCAATCATTTTACACCCGGTTCGAGGGTACATCTCTTTACTCCTCTGATATCTGTCGTTGTAATTCTTCAACGTCGTCAGAGAGGTGACGGGTCCCGACAACCACACATTACTACGGACTGTGGGGTCCTTAAACTCATGGACTATGATGTCCTTAACCTCGACCGTGACGTCTTAAAACTAACAACGGACTGTGGGGTCCTTAAACTCATGGACTATGATGTCCTTAACCTCGACCGTGACGTCTTAAAATTAACATCGGACTGTGAGGTCCTTAAACTCACGGACTATGATGTCCTTAACCTCGACCGTGATGTCTTAAAACTAACATTGGACTGTGGGGTCCTTAAACTCATGGACTATGATGTCCTTAACCTCGACCGTGACGTCTTAAAACTAACATCAGACTGTGGGGTCCCTATGTTGGATATATGTATGCCCTAGAGGCTGTTATATGATAGTGGATGTATTTATACATGTGTGTGTGTGTGTGTGTATATATATATATATATATATATATATATATTCAGTGTACATTCTTGCTCGACATGATAGTTGCTATCTGGTTCTTCTTTATCTGACATGTTGACTTGATCATGTTTTTATTCATTCATACATGTTGATAAAGCCCTGAGGATATAGGCTTGACTACTGTGATTATGATGGAGATCATACTAGTGGGACATCTGTAGTTTATAAGCATATCCTGAAAACGTCCCTAGTCGTAGGTGTATCGAGACGGGGCATCGATATACCAGAGTAGACTAGCGTATATGATACTAGACCCATATGATGGGCGATGGATGTTCCCACATTCATCGATATTTGACATTGAGATCATATACGGGTGCTCAGTGGTGACTGGGTACACTGGACGGACTCGCCGAGAACTCCTATATGGAATTATATCTATCGTCGGATAGCAGTTCTCAGGTGACACTGGTACAGGTTAGTCTGTAGACCCGAGATCGTCATAGAGTCTTGTGTGTTCTCCCACTGTACTTTAATTACCACCCTACCACGGCTCTACTGAGTCGTGCAAACAGGTGGCTGTTGGGTACAGTCCCGAGACACATGAAGACGATGAGCGATAGAAGGGATTTCGTCTCTCCCGGTATTGGGAGTTGATGCTGTGCTCGATTGGCTATATCAGTAAGTCCCTGGCCAGGTCTGTTGAGATTTACTGATAAGTGTTATCAGTAGTTTCTCGATCTGTTATTGACCATTCATCGGCATGACTTATTGAGTTATTGGGGTCGACGTTACCATCCCTAGACTCGATATGCAGCATATCTGACGAAGAGACCAGACTGTACGGTAGTGTTGCCGGTTGGCTCAACGGGAGTTGTGACAGGTTCGCTTGTTTTCTTCTGATCGCTCAATACCCGGGTGGCCGTTACGTTTAGCTGACCGCTTGCGGTTTGGGGGTGCTTGATATGATCATCACCCACTGCCGGCGTATTAACGAGTCTTAGAGTCCCACAATGGAGTTACCTAGTCCAGGTGAAACGATGGGGTGCGCATATGAGATATGCGCGTGGACCCGGTTAAAATGCATGTATGAGATACCGTATATTAATCGGGCGGTTTGCTTTTGGTCGGGTCGTATGTGATATGACCGGTTTGCTAAATCAAGTGTTGATTTATCATTGACCATTAGTTTCTCACTTTAAACCCTTTCTTGTCTTTTTGTTGTATGCATGCATGTATGCATTTATTCTCATTCATGTACATATGGATGTGCATGCACACATACATGCATACATAATTCTATCATGGTTGTTGATATAGTGGATGGTGGCAATATAAGACTCACACCATTTATAAATATATGGATATTATTTTTGGAAAAGAAAAATGGAAATGGAAATTGTTATCATGGTTTAATATTTTATTCTTGCACTAACCCTTTGGTTTAACCATGATTTAATTTCTATGGCCATTTTTGATCCAAAACAAATATCTAGATATTTTATAACTATGGTTAAGAATGAGAAAGAGAATATATATATATATATTCATTTCTCATTTTTATTTATATGCTTATCACTATCTTGAGCTCTTCACAAGCCATCATCTTCTTCTTCCTTTCTCTCTTGCTCTCTAGTTTTCTCTTGTGAGCAAAAGAGTTATCAAGTTAGGGTTTTGAAGTGAGAAAACAAACCATATCACCATTCTACACTAGTCTTGCCCATTAGTCTAGAGTGTTAGCTTCTACTTCTTCTCTTGATCTAGTGGAGCTTCAAGCTTGGACAAAGAGGACTCCGGGTGGATCGTCGTGGACCTAGAGGATCTCAAGTGAACCTTTTTTCCAACCCTCAAGTAGCCAAGGAGTTTAGCGTAGGGAGCTATAAATGTTGTACTCTTAAAACCCTAGCTTTTACTACTTGTGTTTATGTTAAAAGTTATGTTACCCTAGCTTTTCTTGCATGATCCTTAAGTTTGTTTCTCTAGCACCATATAAATTTTAAATATGGCATCTGTGTTGCCTCCAAACCCTTGTAGTGGTGTTGTAGGAAACCCTTCACCCTAAACTCACGGACTATGATGTCCTTAATCTCGACCGTGATGTCTTTAAACTAACAACGGACTGTGGGGTCCTTAAACCCATGGACTATGATGTCCTTAACCTCGACCGTGTTGTCTTAAAACTAATATCGGACTGTGGGTTCCTTAAACTCATGGACTATGATGTCCTTAACCTCGACCGTGATATCTTTAAACTAATATCGGACTGTGAGGTCCTTAAACCTACGGACTATGATGTCCTTAATCTCGACCGTGACGTCTTAAAACTAACATCGGACTGTGGGGTTCTTAAGCTCATGGACTATGATGTCCTTAACCTCGACCGCGATGTCTTTAAACTAACATTGGACCGCAATGTCCTTAAACTAATTATCGACCGCAATGTCATTAAACTAAACAATAGAGCCCATTTGCTCTCTTGTCGGATCTAAACAATCCCGTTAAGTCGATATTAGTCTAAAATTAGACTAACGTATCCTTAACCAACGTTTAAGTTGAGCTTAGTCTCAAATGAGGCTAACGTATCTTTAAACCACAACCCCCAAACCCAAATCTAAGAAGATACGGATTTGGACTAGTCCGCACCCTACGGACGACGACATAACTTAGTCTCCGTATACAATCCACGGGCAACCAAACACAAAACAAACACCCACGACACGAAGTGACCATCTGGAGAAGGAGAAAGTTGTTACCGCGATGCGGTAGCGTAATTAACTGCAGGGGCTTGCGCCTGCAAGGAAGAGCGTCCCCACAATCAAAAACCCCTCAAACGAGGGGGAATCTGATGAAGTCTGCTACATCGGCCGCATCCGTTTAAACCTTCGATACATGGTGCCATAAATCAACTTGGCATCTTCGGAGAGGTAGACAGATAGCACCAATTAGCATCTGCCCCGAATTTCAGGCAAGACGTCCGTCGCGTCTCTACCGGGTCTTTCGGAGGGGAATAGATTCTGGCACACCCAATGGGATCTTTTCCTCTTTCCACTCCACACTTCATATGTCGTGTCCGCGAACCAATCGCGGTTTGCTAATGGTTGCCCTTGGGTTCGAGATACTGATGTTCCCCTCCGAATGGCGGCGCGACGACGCGGAGAACGTCTTTTCTGAGATTCGGGGCAGATGCTATTTGGTTTTATCCGTCTACCTCTCCGAAGATGCCAAGTTGATTAATGGCGCCGTGTATCGGAGGTTTAGACGGACGCGGCCGATGTAGCAGATTTCGTCAGATTCCCCCTCGTTTGAGGGGGTTTTGATTGTGGGGACGCTCTTCCCTGCAGGCGCAAGCCCCTGCAGTTAATTACGCTACCGCATCGCGGTAGCCACTTTCTCCTTCTCCAGAATTTCACTTCGTGTCGTGTGTGTTTGTTTTGTTTGTGGTTGCCCGTGGATTGTATACGGAGACTAAATTATGCCGTCGCCCGTAGGACGTGGATTAGTCCAAATCCGTATTTACTTAGATTTGGGTTTGGTGTTTTAGTTTAAGAATACGTTAGCCATATTTAGGCTAAGATCAACTTAAACGTTCGTTAAGGATACGTTAGTCTGATTTGAGACTAAGATCAACTTAACGGGATCGTTTGGATCCGACAAAAAAGCATCCGGGGGCTCTATTGTTCCAGTTTAGGGACATAGTGGTCCATAGGTAGTTTAAGGACATTGCGGTCCATTGCCAGTTTAGGGACGTGGTGGTCCATATTTCAGTTTAGGGACGTGGTGGTCCATGGGTAGTTTAAGGACGCTTAAGTCCGTGGGTTTGAGGACCCCACAGTCCGTGTTTTAGTTTAAGGACGCATAAGTCCGCGGGTTTAAGGATCCCTCAATCCGTGTTTTGGTTTAAGGACGCTTAAGTCCATGAGTTTAAGGACCCACAGTCCGTGTTGATGTGTGGTTGTCGGGACCCGTCACCTCTTTGACGTCGTTGAAGGATTACAACGATAGGAGTCAAAGGAGTTCGGAGATGTACCCTCGAACCGGATGTAAATTGGTTTAAGAGAGCAGCTGTGCTCAGTCAATTTAATTTGAGGACTTACGGCCATGATTGGGCTAAGTCCAGTTGAAAAATGTTCAACGCTTTTATTTGTTTTTGGCCTATTAGGCGTATGCTAGGGCTTTGCCCAGGTTAAGTAATGCATTGCATTTTTTTATTTTTGTTTAGGCTCTGCCCATTTATAAATGATGCAGAGCATCAATTTTGTTTGGGCTCTGCCCTTTCATTGCATTTTATTTTGTTTGGGCTCTGCCCTTTTATAAAAGATGCAGAGCATCAATTTTACTTGGGCTCTGCCCTTTTATTACATTGCAATTTATTTTGGCCTACTGGGCCTTTTTGATTTGGGCATGGCCCTTTTAGCAAACAATGCATTGCACTTGTCAGGCGCTTTGCGCCAATCATTGAGCGCAAGCGCTTGTGGTGATGACACGTGTCACGCAAGCGCAGTGCGTTGCGCTTGCGCTGCTGACACGTGGCGCGCTCTGGTGAGTTGCGCCAATTTCAGAGAGTAAGGCTCTATCTCAAAAGCGTATAGTGGACACGTGGCGCTCTCTGGTGGCTTGCGCCAACCCAGGAGCGCAACAGTGCAGTTTTTGCAAGTGCAAGGCACTATTTCAATAACTTGAGAATCTTTACGATTCCAGAACCAATGGTTCATAAAAAAGTGCAAGGCACTGTTTGATTTCTTGATCCAATTTAGATCAAAGAAAACAAGTTTTTTTCTTGTTTCTCTTGTTTTCAGAGAACCAGTGGTTCATAAAAAAGTGCAAGGCACTTATTATTATTTGAAGATCATTGATCTTGTTCTTAGATCAATAATCTATTAGAAGAAATTCTTCTATTTTGTGAAGGTTTTTACCTTTTTCTTGAAATTTCTTCAGAGTTCTCTCTGTTTTGAGGTTCTTAATCTCTCACAAAATGTTGATTCTTTTGAGTTGGGGTCTAGGGGTCTTTATATAGTGCCCATAGATTTGTTAAGTTTGTTAAAGAGATTCTTCTCTGAGTGATTTGGGGAATTTTCCCCACCGTTGGATCTTTGATCCAAGGGCTTCTGTTTTACAGAAGACAATCTTCTTGTTTTAATAAGAACAGAAAAATCTTACTAGAATTCAATTCTGTTTGGCGCAAATGCCCCAGCGCGTGACACGTGTCGCGCAGCGCAGAGCGCAGCGCAACTGCGCTGACACGCAGCGCACAGCGCAGCGCAACTGCGCTTGCGCAACTGCGCTGACACGTGTCGCGCAGCGCAGCGCTTGCGCAATTGCGCTGACACGTGTCATGCAGCACAGCGCTTGCGCAACTGAAGCGTTGCTTCTTTTAATTTTTGTTTTAAATAGAGCCTTGCTCTGATTGGGCGCGCTGCTTTGGGCGCTGCGCTGACGTATCAGCTTTTGACACGTGGCGTGTTGCCCGCAGCGCAAGGGATTTGAAGCGTTGTTTCGAATTTTGAATTTTTGAAATTCAAACAGAGCTTTGCTCTGATTGGGGGAAACAAATGCCCCCCCACCGTTGCGCTCACATGGCGCGCACGTGAGTGCAGCGGTGGCAAGATCCTGACCGTTGGATCAACTCAAGAGCTGAAGAGGCGCAAGCGCCTATATATATGACCCCTGGCCCTTAGAAAATCTTTACTATTTCCAAGATTTTGATTTTCAGAGATTTGCTCTTGTTTTAGAACTTCAGAGCTTTGCTCTTGTTTCCAGACTCTAGAGCTTTGCTCTCATTTCCAAAGTTAGAAAAACTTTAGGTAAAATTAATTTAAATTAATTTAAATCAATCTCAACCAACAGAGTCTTGCTCTCATAGATCTTTTGATCTAAAGAAATCCCCTTTGGGTTTTCATAAATAGAGCTTTGCTTTCAAGAATTTGTTTCAGGGTTTCTTAACCCATAAACAGAGCTTTGCTCATTGACAGAATATAGATCTTTTGATCTTCTAATGATGAACTCTTAAGAGCTTTTTTTTATATGGATCTTTAAGATCCCAGAACTTCAATTTTTTTAGGAATTAATTAATTTTCTTTCTTTGATGAATATTTTTCACCATTATTACAGAGCTAGGCTCTTTTAAAGAATCTTATTCCCCTGAGACCAGAGTTTGACAAGTGTCACTCTGTAACAGAGCTTTGCTCTGAAAGAGAAGATTTTCTTCTTGTCTCTAGGGATTTTTTTTATTATTAATGGGAATATTCGCTTGGGGATTAATTGACAATCTCATCCGATGATGGGGTTGTCTTATTAACTGACGTATTGTCATCCAGATTTTGTGGGTCCCCCTTTGGTCTCCTACCCATTGCACTGCTGTGTGGTGTAATTAATTTTAACTTAATTTTAATTAATCTTTAATTTAATTAATTAATTAATTAAATTTTTTCAAACGCCAAGTGTTGGAATTACAATACTAACGGCTAATTTTGTTCCCTTGCAGTGACTATATCTTTCGACACTTCATTCCCGTTTGCTCGTTCGAAGGAAGGGTTTCCTGAAGCGCCCTTGGACCGCGAAGTCCTAGCTATGATCAGGGATCATGACCCGGAATATAAGAGTCTCCACCTTTGGGGGTCGTGGTACAACCAGATTATCATGGGTTGATAGAGCTTCACGTGCGCAGTACCGTCAGAGCCTATTACGGCTATCCATTATGCCAGCCCACCCCCGGTGCAGTATGCTGTGGAGATGGTTGATTGGACCTCGAAGGGCTTTCTTCATCCTGCCATAGATGCAATTCTGGTTCAGCGTCTTATGGTTTTAGATATCCTGGGACGCCGTATCTGTCAAGGCGAGGCGCGACCTTGGGGGCAATCATATAACATAGGTCTGATCCCCCGCCACCCGATCGGCTATCTGCCGTGGGCTCGCTTTATCCTGTCGGTGAAGAAGTTGCAGTTGATAAGGCTAGGGTTATACACTACGGTTTACGTCTCCCTCTTCCAGCATCCCACGCTTCCCACCTGGTGGTTCAAGGCCTTCTTGGAGCAGTGGAACATTCCTACTCACACTTTCCTCGCAATGGATCGGGAAGTGTCAATTTCTCTGGAAGAATTCACAGAGGTCTCTGGTTTACTGGTTATAGGGGAGCATTATGAGGAGTTGCTTCCTACAGACGAGTATGTCTTTGGTGCTAAGCCGGCAGTAAGGGGCCTCACCCCGGAGAATGCTGTTCAACACCAATTCCCAAGTTTGATCAAAGTGTTGAACATCTATGAGGCCCTTTTCATCGAACGTGGGAGTCGCGGAGTTAGCTTCGAGGATTTCATCGCTCGGTTCCTTCACCCAAACTTCCTCTCGGCAGAAGCTGCTAAGTTTTCCACCCTTGATGACCCTTTCGGTCTAGGTTTGGATAACCTGCCGGCGAAGGAAATAGACCAAAATGGTTTTTTCCTTCCTAACTTCCCGACTATGTCTTTTGCGGAAGTTGCAGGCCCTGGGATGGACGAGGAGGCCTTCTTCTTAGGATTTCTTGGGCTATGGCTGAGTTGGTTTGCGCTCCCGATGCATTCTCGCCATATGCGGCCCTCTGTCTTTTACCCAGCTCACCGGATGACCATCGGGGTAAAAGTGGCCGTTGGGATCGCTGGCTTGGCATACTTGTATCACGGCCTCAGTCGAGTGGCGGATGCTAATGAGCCTGGGGTACTGCACGTGATCTTCCTGATGCACTACTTCGTATCGTGGCTCGAGCTACACACATCGGGCGTCTTCGGCATGCACAAAAGGCCCTCGTTCTATGACAGGTGCAGCTTCCCTCGCATCATACAATTGATTGGCGCATCAATTGTGACTCCATCGCCACGGAATGCCAAGGGTTTACTCCTTCGCCCCCACACTGTTGGAGACGGGGTGTCTTTTATCGACAAGGTGTTGACTATTGGAAAGGCATCTACCACTGCAGTACGGCCATTGCAAGACACTTTCAAGGATGGAGCCTCAGTTTTGACGGCCCGGGAGACCCTCCACTTATATTCTATCAGGCCGGGCTTCCTGGTGTTCAGGCAGAACGGTGCGGCGATTTTCATGAGATACAACCCGTATCATTTCTCCCAACAACTGAGTTACAATCAAGGGGTACCACTGGAGGCTTTCCTATCGGAACCTGCTGCTACCGATGAAGGGATGGAGAGCGCGCTGCATCACTTCATGCGTCTGAATACGGGTTCCCACTTTTTTATCAGTGAGCTGGCTTGCGCCCCACGACTCCTCAAGGTATATACAGAATGGTACAGTCATTCGACGGGAGCCGTCATAAAAGAGGAAAAGCGATTGCTGGTCGACCGTAAGGGTGTGCCTCCAGGTAGCGACCGCAACGCTCCTTTAGTGCCAAGGACCCCGGTAGTTCCCCCTCTAAAAGATGCTAGAGCCGGACCACCGCGTGCGCAGAGTCCTCCACGCGGATTGCCGCTTCCCGATATTGCGGATGCACCACCAGCGCCCTGTGCTCCAGTGGAGACGGTGGTTGTAGCCTCGCCGGAGTCTGGTGTGGGTGCGGACATCGGGACCCACCGTCCTAAGGTGCCTGCAAAGCGCAAGTCGATCCCGGGTGCACCTAGGGTTGGTGGGCAGAAGAAAAAAAAGAAGTCGCTCTTCGCCGCTGACGTCGCGTTCGGTCAGGAACCCCATGCTTCCTATGGTGAGGGCCTGAGTGAATATGGGACTAACAGGGGATTAGTCATTCCGCTGGATGATACGGACTTGGAGGCCGCTCTCGTAGCTTCAGAGCGGTTGGCGAGGCGCGACGCGTGGCTAGCTAAGCTTGCGCAATAAGGTAACCACTAGTCGCATTTTTTATTGTATCATATCTTTATTATTTCCCTTGACTAACGTTTTTTCCTTCTTCTCTTCAACAGGCATCACCATTGAAGAAGCCATTGCTGCTTCCCTCAAGACTTTCCAAGAGGAGGAACGCCTTAGAGCGTCCTTAGGCCTTGGTAAATTTCGATTCATCAAGTCTTCATTTTCCTTGTGTTATGGTCGATCTAATCTCCCCCTTTTTATCGCAGGAACCACAATGCCGATCCCGCCAGGTGACGCGGAGACTCTTCCCGGGCCAGCTGCCGCTGTTTCTGCTTCCTCAGGGCTACCGTGAGAAGTCCGTCTTGAAGAGCCGATGAGAGATGCCTTAAAGGCTCTGGAGGCAACTCTAAACGAGGACGACGACACCTTAATTAAGGAAGCGTCGAAGAGGTCTATCGCGATGGCCCGGGAGGAGAGGAAGCGGTTGAGGCGCGAAGCGAAGGCACGCAGGGCTGCCTTGGCCATTGGAGCGGGCCCAAGCACCGTCCCTCGTGCCGATACTCCGTCGGAAGAGCTCCCGGTCGCCTTGTCTACAGCTCATAGACAGGCGGTGCGTGCTAATAGGGAGGCTACCGATAAGTCCACCTCAGGTAATATTTCTTTCAGAATTTTGTTGTAAGAATTATAAAGCTTGTCGGTTCTTATATATTCTGTCCTGCAGGGCCAAGTCCAACCGAGGGGGGGCGGAGACCGTCGATCCCAAGGAGACAGAGGAAGAGGCGCCGGCCGAACCCGAGCAGACGGTGGGCAACGTCGCCGGGGTTGCTGAGCCTGAGTTGGGGGCTGAAGGAGCCGCACCCGAGAAAGTCGTTGATGCCGAGCCTGAGATGGAGGCAAATGAGACGACCGCTACAACTGAGCCCGAGGTAGCGGCAGACGAAGTGCTTGAGGCCAGTGACCCCCTGGTGATGGCGGATGAGACAATGGAGACCGCTGAGCCTGAGGAAGTAGCGGGTGAGATGGGCACGACTCTTGGGGAAGGGCCAGCCGCTCCTTCTCAAGAGTCCAGCAATGCTCCGATTATTACCCTCCCCGCCTATGGTCTTCCGCCGTCTCCCGGCCGCGCAAGCACGACGACAGCCCCCATTGAGTCGGGTGATGAGGCCACGGGCGGTAGCCTCATGTCGATGGAGGAGGGAGACGCCTCTGCTTCGGCCGGCGGCTCATCAGGTAAATCTTGAGTTACAGTCCCCTTTTTTTATCTTGCAACCGCTTCTGACAGGTTTATCCTTGTTTTTAACGCAGGTGCGGCCAGTGTCGACGCTCCATTGCTCGAGGGAGCGCCGTCAACTACTGCCTTGGCGGTGGTCACTTCTCAGCCCTCTCTTGTACCATCGAAGATGTTGGAAGGTATGTATTTGCAACCTATTAGTTTCGTCTTTCAGCCGCATAATTTATGTACTAAAGTCATACTGTTGTATCTTTTCAGGAGTGTTTTTGATCATCTTTATCGAGTGTTGTTCCCACACTTCTCCTTCCCATCTGAACTCGCTTCTTCCTCGAGTGGCGCTGGTGAGTATAGTTTCCAACTGATGTCTTTCTTTTTTAGTGATGGAATTATTTCTAACTTCTTCTCATCCTGGTTACAGTGCTACAGATCGAAGGAAGGGATGAACGATCGGCCGCGCCACCGGCCCTTCTGGCCTTGCCACCTGCTGCGGCTGGTATAGCAAACTATTGCATTGATGACCCATTCTTTTTTTTGTCTTTCTTAAAGTGTCATCTAATCGCATCTCTCTTTTTTTTAGCTGTCATTCCGAACTCGGTGCCCTTCGAGCCTCGCATCACAATGCCAGCAGGCCCTTTCCTGAGACGTCCATCCTCGAAAGGCGCCGCGAACAGTCTGCGTATATTGAGCGACTACATCGAGGAACTCGACATCGAGACTCCTACGTCAGCTGCAGACTTCGCTACGGCGGTTAACCCGATGCTGGTGATACTCATAAATTTCCATGACGAGGGCATTGTTGCGTCTTGGGTTAATCACTGCAGGGAAATCGAGGCTCGCCTGCATCAGCTGGAGTCGATGCATCCTGCCTCTGAGGTTCTGGCCGTGAGCACTCAAAGAGCAGCGTGGATTGAGCAAAGCGCTTCTTACGTCCACCACTTGGAACAAGAAGCGGCTTTAAGGCTGAGAGAATACCGAGAGACCTCGAGCGAGACGGCTCGTCTACGTGCTGAGGTTGAGGCAAATGCTGCCCAAGTGAAGGCTATCTTTGAGGGCCTCCTGGAACGCATCTCTCATGGGCTAAACTTGAAGCGAAAGTTTGATGTCGTTGAGCGTGACACCCCAGGCCGTGAAGCTGCTCATCAGGCTATTGGGGAGCAGCTTGCATCTTTCTTGCAGCAGCGGGCTCAAGTGGAGGAAGAACTAGCGGAGGTGGCCGATCAGGAGAAAGCGTGGAAGGAGGTGTGCGAACAATTGCTAGAGTTATGCAAGACGCTTCTTTCCCAGTAGTTCCCTTTGTATCAATACAATTGTAAAATTTTTTTTTTAAAATAATATGTATCCATTCTTTATTCTTTTGTACGCTTCACCTTGTACTTGATTAAATTAATAAATAAAGATACATATTTTTCTTTGCAATGTCTTGTACTATTTCTTTGCTTTCTCCCTTCTCTTATTATCAACATGCTGTCTTGATAAACACAATTGACAGATAATAGAGTAAGCATCTAGATTTCTCCAAGAGATAGCGATGGATTAGGCCGCAGGTTCAGATCTGCTGCCTAAGACTTTTCAACTCTATGAGCCGTGAGGGTCTCATAGAGACTTTTCTCCCTACGTATCGAGAAGATCTCGTAGGTGGATTTTCTCCTTAAGAATCGTGAGGATTCCTAAGTGTGCTTTCTCTTATAAGTCGTAAGGATCTTATAAGAGAATTTTCTCCCTTATAAGTCGAGAGGACTCGTAAGTGGTTGGTGAGTTGACTTGTTTCCGAGTCGAAGTATTGCTCTGACGGGGAAGTCATTTGCTGACTTGTTTCCGAGACGGAGGTCATTTGCTGACTTGTTTCCACGTCGGAGGTCATTGGCTGACTTGTTTCCGAGACGGAGGTCGTTGGCTGACTTGTTTTCGAGACGGAGGTCGTTGGCTGACTTGTTTCCGCGACGGAGGTCGTTGGCTGACTTGTTTCCGTGACGGAGGTCATTGGCTGACTCTAGGTTGTCTGTGAACTGTAGAGATTTGGCTTAGCTTTCTGGTGGAGCCTGTTGGGAAAGTGTGGTTCCCTCTTTATTTGTGCCCTTGGATTGTATACAGGGATCGATGTGATCTCAACTGTAGGGTAAACGTTTCATTCATTTTTATTGTTTTATTTCCGCGATGCTTTATCATTTCAGCTTTTATATCGTGAAGGTCGCGATTGCCCAATCATTTCGGCTATTTTTCGCGGTGCCCAATCATTTCGGCTATTTATTTTATTTTTACTCGCTGTTTTTTATTGCGAGTTGCCCAATCATTTCGGCTATATTGTATGCATACGTTTTTATTTGCTACTTTGTATTGCAAGTTGCCCCATCATTTCGACTATTTCGTATGCATGTGCGGCCTACCGGCTTTTCACCGTCAACCTGAGATTAGACACCGATTTCGGCATCAGCACCGCTACAACTGGGATATTGCCGGGAGCGAATCATCATTTGCCTCTGTCGATGTCGAACAAAGGTGGCTTAGCGAACAGGGTTAAGGTCCCGTCGACTAAGGCTTTTAACTTCATGAGCCGTAAAGATCTCACAAAGGTATTTCTCCCTACAAGTCGTGAGAATCTTGTAGGTGTATTTTCTCCTTAGGAATCGTGAGGATTCCTAAGTGTATGTTCCATTGTAAGTCGTAAGGATCCTACAAGAGGGTTTTCTCCTTGTAAGTCGAGAGGACTTATAAGGGTTGTTTATCATGCGTACATATCCCCAGTCACGGATGGGACTTAGTTAGGAAAATGTTTATTTGTGCCCGTGGATTGTATACAAGGGTCAGTATTGAACCACTTGTAGGGCAATATCGAAGGTTGTGGGGGTTGCTTAAGCACAGGTTTAGGTCTCTGTAACTTAAGACTTTCAAATCTTATGAGCCGTGAGGGTCCTATAAGAGAGTTCTCCTTACGAGTCGTGAGGATCTCGCAAGTGTATTTTCTCCTTAGGAATCGTGGGGATCCCTAAGTGTGCTGCTCCCTTGTGAGTCGTAAGGATCTCACGCGGGTGGTTTCTCCTTACAAGGTCGAGAGGACCCTGTAAGTGTCCTTTAACGAGATTGCGCCCTTTCAGGTTTTCACAAACACTCGCCGGTAGTCCTGTTGTTTTTACTCACGGAGCTCTTTCGGGTTTTCATCCGTGCCCATTCTGCTTATGGACATACCGTTTTTTTTTATTCTTTTTATTTTCTCTCTTTTTTTACGAGGTCGCGCCCTTTCGGGTTTTCACGAACACTCGCCGGTAGCCCTGCTGTTTTTACTCACGGAGCCCTTTCGAGTTTTCATCCATGCCCATTTTTCTTATGGACATACCGTTTATTATATATTTTATATATATATATATATATATTTTTTTTTTCTTTTTCTTTTACTCATCTCGTCAGCCTGAAGATGCTGCGGTAATAGTTTAAAGACGTTTCGGTCCTTCATTAGTTTAAGGACGTTTCGGTCCGCCATTAGTTTAAGGACGTTTCGGTCCATCCAGGAAAAGGCTGGCTACTGCTTATAAAGTTTGAGCTTAGGAAGATAGCGAGCGGACATAGTCGTCGTCATCTATCATTGACCTAGGCGGTAACTCGCTAAGCGTAGTATTTCTTTAGGAATCGGCCATTTATTGGCATGTAAGGCCTTTCATCGTGCATATCCATGAGTAGATAGGCTCCACCTTGGTAGACCTTGTCTATGATGTACGGGCCTTCATAGTTTGGCTCGAATTTTCCCCGCTTGGCGCGATTGGGGATCATAGGCCTTTTGACCACTAGCACGAGTTCGCCTTGGCGGAATGTCCTCGGCCGGGTCAATCTTTCATATGAGCGCGTCATCTTTGCTTTATAGGCCTCCAGATTTTGTTGCGCTATGAGCCGGGTTTTATCAAGGGCATCAAGCTCCTCAAGCCGAAGGTGAGCATTTTCTTCGTCCGTCAGCTCGTTGTGGACTGCCACTCGTAGAGAGGGTAACTCTATCTCGAGGGGGAGTACTGCTTCTGTACCGAATACCAGCGCATATGGCGTTGTGTTCGTGGCTGTCTTGAACGTAGTTCGATACGCCCAAAGAGCTTCTTGCAGTCTCTCATGCCAGTCCTTCTTATTTCGGGACACCGTTTTCTTCATGATCTTTTTTAAGGTCTTGTTGAAGGCCTCAGCTAGACCATTAGCTCGCGGATTATAAACCGAGGAATATCTCCAGTCTATATTATGTCGTTGCGCGAAGCGACTGATCTTGTGGCTTCTATAAGCTGGCCCGTTATCGGAGATGATCCGTCGTGGAGTTCCAAACCGATAAATGACGTGCGTCTTGAAAAAGTGGAGAATATTCTCCGTCTTCACTTCCCTCAACGGTACTGCCTCTGTCCATTTGGAGAAGTAGTCAATCGTCGCCAGGATGAAACGATGTCCCCTGGACGATGCTGGTTCTATGGGGCCGACTATGTCAGTTCCCCACATTTCGAATGGCCAGCTAGCCACTGTCAGGTGTAGCGGATTTGGATGCTGGTGGATGAAGTCCCCATGAATTTGGCATGAGTGGCATTGCTTCGCATATTCGAGGTAGTCCTGAATCATCGTGGGCCAGTAATAGCCCATCCGTTTGATCTTCAGCTTCATCTTCGGGCCCGCTTGGTGAGAACCGCAGAGTCCGTCATGAACTTCTTGAACGACTCTTTTCGCTTCGTCAGGTCCCAGACATCTTAACCACAGATAATCGAATGACCTCTTGTACAGAGTATCATTGACGAAGGCGAAAGACAGAGCTCGTTTCATAAGCTGATGTCTTGAGGACGCATCTTCGGGCGTTCGACGGTGTTTGAAGTAGTCTATAAAGACTTCTCTCCAATCCTCGGTATTTTCCCGATCTTTTATTTGCAAGGTCGTCTGCTCAGTCGCTCCCTTTTCTTCGGATGATTCCGGAGATATTTCTGCTAGAGCAAGCACCCGACGGCTTTGTACCACAATTCTGACGTCATCGAGATTCTCGTCAGCCAGTTCTTTAGCGAGCTTGGCTAATGCGTCTGCTTTGCTGTTTTCCGCGTGCGGTATGTTCTCCAAAGTGTAGAAGGGAATTTGGGTCAACAATTGTTGCACCTTTTCGCCATACTTCACCAGCTCTGGTTTGCACGTTTGGTAGTCGCCGTTTACTTGACTAACGACCAGCTGGGAGTCGCCGTATATGAGGAGGTTTTCAATTCCCATGTCAATGGCGATCTCGAGGCCTGCTATTAAAGCTTAGTATTCGGCTTCATTGTTTGTCCTCGGTTCTGTTAAGGAGAAAGCAAAGTGCATTATCCCTCCTTGTGGACTTACAAAGATGAGTCCTACTCCCGATTTGATTATAGGGGTACTTTGTTTGCGCTTCTTCACGGAAGATGCTCCATTGAAATAAAGCTCCCATCGGGTATCACCACTGTCGATCGCATCAAACGTATATTCGTCTGGAAGATCGCAATTCAAAGGAGAATCGGCGGGTATCGGATGCTCAGCGAGGAAGTCGGCGACGGCCTGGACTTTCACTGCCTTGAGAGGTTGATACGTTATCGAGAACTTCATCAAGAGCAGAGCCCATTTAGTGAGTCGCCCCGTCAATATGGCCTTCAACATCAAATATTTAAGAGGGTCCACCTTCGAAATGAGACGGACCTCATGCGCCAACGCATAGTGTCTGAGCTTTGTTATCGCAAAGATCAACGCCAGGCAATGTTTTTCAATGGGGGAGTAGTTGCTTTCTGCCCCCAGTAGAACTCGACTTAAGTAGTAGAGTGCTCTTTCTTTCCCTTGATCGTTCTCTTGTGCCCATAATAAGCCTAAGGAACCTTCGAGGACGGTTGAATAAAGAATGAGGGTTTTCCCTTAACCGGAACAGCTAACACGGGCGGGTTTTGGAGGTACTGCTTGATTTCATCTAGCGCACTTTGGCATTTTTGGTCCCAAACGAACGGGGTTCCCTTCTTCATAAGGCGGCTGTAAGGACGGCACTTGCCTGAAAGGTTGGCTATAAATCGCCGTATATACGCGAGCTTCCCTTGGAGAGACCGCAGCTGTTTGAGAGTCCTTGGCGGAGGCATTTCCATGATTGCCTTGATCTTTGATGGATCTATCTCAATACCTCGATGTCGGATGATGAATCCCGGGAATTTTCCCGAGGAAACTCCGAATGCACACTTGAGAGGGTTCATCTTCAAGTTGTATTGTCGAAGTCGTTGAAATACGGTCTTCAGATGCTCGAGATGCTCCTCGTATGATTTGCTTTTAACCACGAGATTGTCGATATAGCATTCGACGATTTCGTGTATAAGGTCATCAAAGATCCGCGTCATGGCCCTTTGATAGGTGGCACCGGCGTTCTTTAAACCGAAGGGCATCACCTTGAAGCAGAATATACCCAAAGGAGTCCTGAAGGCAGTGTGCTTCTGGTCTTCGGGATGCATCTTTATCTGGTTATACCCCGATGAGCCGTCCATAAAGGAGAAAACCTCATGAGTGGATGTATTGTCTATCATTAGTTCGGTGACTGGCACTGGGAAATCTTCCTTCGGGCAGGCTTTATTGAGATCCCGAAAGTCCACGCATATGCGCACCGTTCCATTTTTCTTCATCACGGGGACGATGTTGGCGATCCATTCAGGGTATTGAACCTCCTGGATAAAGCCAGAGTCGATCAGCTTCTTGACCTCAGCGTTGATGCTCATCTCAAGCTCGAGCCGCATTCTTCTCGGTGCCTGCTTGACTGGCTTGACGTCCGGGGATATTGCCAATTTGTGCACAACAATTTCTGGATCTAGTCCCGGCATTTCGGAATAGTTCCATGCGAAGCAATCTTTATGTTGCATAAGCAGGTTTTCAAATGAAGCCACCCTCTCCTCAGACAGCAGCTCGCTGACGAATGTCGGTCGCGGGTCATTCGCCGTCCCCAACTCAATTTTCTTGAGATTATCCGCAGTGGTATGTATTCCATCTTCCAGCTCTTTTGGCGCTGGTGGGAATTCTGAAATCACCTCGTCGTTGCTGTTTTCAAAGCACCAGGGAAGGTCATCCATGTTCTCGGGCTCTTCTTTTGATATTGTTATCATGTGACAAGTATGAATTCGTTTCCAAGCCCAATGTGGAACTGGTTCTTCTTTCGTGGCCTTGGGTTCGTGCTTCTGTGGCGGCGTTACCCTCCAGTTGTCGGACAGAGTGAACTTGCCAAGCTGATACTGATCTTCGACCCAATTCTTGAAGGTGAAACAGTCCTCTGGAGGGTGCCCTATCACTCGGTGATAAGGGCAATAGTCCGGGTGAGAAACTTCTCTTGCTTGTTCGGGGTGTTTAGACTCCGGCAGTGTAAGCATCTGATGTTTTAGAGCGAGGTCAAGTATTTTCTTCGTCTTGTCCCGAGGAAAAGAGTACGCCCGACCCATTTTTCTTATGAAGGATAGATCGGAACCGTTCGATTCCCGCTTGCATGATTTCTTAGTCCCACTTTGCTGTTGAGCGCCTTTTTCGCCTTTCGACTTATTTCTGCCCCTGCGTCGTGCCTTTTTTATAACAGGTTGACAGGGAGCGGCATCTTCATCTTTCACAGCCTGTTGGAGGAGGCGTTGCGTTTTGGCTTTCTCATAAATGGCTATCTTGCGGTTATGGTCATCTCGGACTTTTTGACCAGCTTCCCTTATAAGCTTGTCCATTTGTTCCTCGAACGACGGACTTGGCACTTTTGCATCAAGAACTTTTACTGGTTCAGGATTAACATCTTCCCATTGAGCATCCGTTTCTTCATCGAAGCCATGCACGACGTAGCAATCGTGGAGTAGCTCTCGTTTCTTAGACCGAATGTATCCAAGCCCAATTGTTTCCATTCTCCCATTAGGCAGCTTGTGCTGAGTCCCGGGAACGTTCCAGACCCTGTCGTAGAATTTGGCTTTTCGAGCGGTATGTTTAAAGGATATCCCCTGGCGCTTCAATAGCCTTTTCAAGCCTTCTGTATAATATCTGGGCAGATGGATGGGCTGAAGCCTGTCAAGCGTAGGGTCCGTACCGTGCCAGATTTCTTTCTCCACTTTGGTTTCCTCAGAGCGGTAGAATAGAATTGCTTTTTCACCACTTCGCCTGGGAGGGACATAGAACGTCCGCAGCTCCTCTACACTGTATATATCAAGTGCATCCAGTTCTTTATGATGTTTAAGGGGAACCATGGCGACTTGCAGACTTTGCTCTTCATCAGCGGATGCTTGTATTGAAGGTCGAGCAGAGAACACAGCATGGACCGCATCTTCCGAGTCGCTACCAAAAATCAACGTAGGAGCAGATGGTCCCGGCTCGTTGTATTGGGGCGGGCCCGAATAAACTATCTCCTCTTCCTCCTCGGTATCACTGCCGAAGACAGGGATGGTGGCGTTAGCTTTATTCTCCGGCTTGTGACACCTCTCCGTGTCTTCGAAATCCGGTAAAAATTATTTGGCATCTTCATATTTGCGGACCTCGTTCACGGAGAATGAGTTCAGTTCTCCCGTCACGGTATACTCAAGACCATCTTTAAAATACTTCATACACCGATGTTGTGTAGAAGGGATGATGTTGTACTCGTGTAACCATGGTCGGCCGAGCAGAGCATTGTAGCACGTCTTGGCGTCTATGACATGGAACTTAATGTCTGTGACGAGTAGCCCAAAGCGCAGCGTCAGTATCACAGACCCAAGAGTTCTTGATGATTGGGAGTCGAACCTGGAAATGGTGATCTTGTCCCGAGCAAGGTGCTGGATGCTCATGCAGATTTCCTTTAACACCCGCACATTGAGGAGATTAACGGAGGATCCATTGTCGACCAGGATTTTGCTTATCTTTATATCGTGGCTGTATCCTAAGACATAAAGGGGACGATTGTGTTCGCATGTCCCAAGGAGAAGGTCTTCATCGCTAAAAGTGACATCGGCCGTGTGCACTTCCTCCAATTCATCCTTCATTTTTTCTTCGGGCAGGAAAGCTTGGAATTGCTCCGGCTCTTGTAGTGCCTTGATTAAAGACTCCCTCGCCTCTTTTGATAGTAAAAAGGCGTCAAGAATGCTGAGCTGCGAGGGTAGCTTCCTCAGATGCGCTAAGACGTTGTAATCCACCTTATTTCTCTTCGGCGGGTCCTTGGCAGTTAGCTCCTCCACAACTTGATCATCTAGGGCGATCTCCTCAGGGACCTTCTCTTTTCCCTTATCTTTTTTATTTGAGGGTCCGAGATTCTTTTCAGGTAGCATACGATTACGCAGCTGGATATTTTCTCAGACCTTCTGCTCTTCTTCTTTTCCCTAGGTGGACTCTTTAAAGAGGGGGCTAAGAGCCAGCTCCTCGTCAGAATTGCTCCCGAATGTAAGCACTTGTGATCCCCCGGCGTTAACCATGCGACAATTTCCGAAAGTTCTGTCAAGTCCCTCGGTCGTATTTTTCCGCTCCCGATGAGTTTTGCGCTTCTCTCGTTTAAACTGTTGTCGGTGAGCAACATATCCTTGCCACCATCTATCGGAAACTTTGCACTCTTCGGTGGGGTGCGAAATCTTCCGATGATACAAGCAGTAGGAGGGGTGCATTTCCACTTTACCAGTGATGTTTTCTTCGGAGGATGGTAGCTTCATGCCCATCGATATGGCCTTAGCAAACCTTTTCCTCGTCTTGAAATTTCTTTTGTCCGTAGTGGATGTATTTTGCTCCAGCGGAAGTGTCTCAGCTCTTTCGTCAAGTCGCTGGCGCTTGGCCCTTTCAAATATAGCCGTCTCGCGTTCCCGATCAACTTTACTTTTCAACAGAGCTTCATTGAGGAATGCGTCAATTACTTCATCCAATAGCCCCAGAATTTTTGGTTCAGGATCTGCCCCCAGCTCTTCAGTGCAAGGAGTCTCCTCATCGTCTGTGAACGAATGGGAAATCACATGACAGCTCGCCACGTATTTCTCAGATTCATCCGACGAACTTTCTCCCTCATCTTTCTCTTGAAAGACGTGGTTGAGAAACTCTTAGAGTGTAATGGGAGTCCGTGCTTTCTGGTTGTATTCCTCCAGCACGTCAATTTGTTTTTGCAAGTCCGTGCGCTTGTCGCTAGGCTTCACGGGATTCTTGGATTTCTTTTTCTTCTTCTTTGAAGATTTTGACGGCTGGTTGTGAGTGCTTGGGCCACCACTATCGGTCTTTGGAGTTGGACGCGGCTTCAACATCCCTTCAATGACCTGTGGTTCCAACGGGTTCTTCCACTTGACCGCTGGGCATGTTTGAAGATCGTTCAGCATCCTCTTTGTCTTGGCCGATAGCACAACCTCCCACGGGTCTTCTTCGACGAGAGAGCACGTTGCCCCCGGCATATTCATCCTTTTAGAGGCGTGAGGTTGCGGCGGATTTACCTTCCATCTGTCGGATAACGCGAACTTGCCCTGTTGGTACTGGTCTTCATTCTAATTTTTGAAGACTTAGCAATCTTCAATCGGATGACCCAGTACTCGGTGATAGGGGCAGTAGTTGGGCTCATTGACATCATTTGGTTGCGACGGACGTTTTGGATCCGGCAGATTTATGAGTCGGTTGCGCAGCGCCAGCTCGAATAATCTTCTCGTTTTATCTTGGGGAAACGAGTAAGGACGTCCTAGCCTCTCCTCAAGGGGTACTTGCGGACGCATATTATTTTGACGAACGACCGGCTTCGAGTTGCTCGGCTGTTGTTGAGCATTAGCGACAACGATCGCTTTCCCCTTCCCCTTTTCATTTCGGGAATCGGGCTTTGGAAGAGGAGGTCTATGGCCCATCTGATCCATTTGCGCTAACTTGTCAATCAAGGCCTGGAAGTTAGTCGGCTTGCAGAACATCATAAATTGTGAGATGGTTGCTTGTGGATCAAGAGTTCCCACAAACATACCCACTGCAGGAGCTTCTTCAATGCGTTGCTCGCATTTCGACCATAAATTCCGCCACCGTATAGCATATTAGACCCATGTCTCGCCTGGCTTCACCCTGACGTTAATCAATGCTGTCATCGGGGTGCGTTCACTGGCGCTTGCAAAACGCTGGGTAAACAACAGCTCCATCTCCGCGAAGGTCTTGATAGAGTCGTTCAGGAGCTTAGAGTACCACTCGAACGCTGTATCTGACAAGTTGCCAACGAACTGACGAAGCAATAGTTTGTCATCACCGCCAGTGTTGCCGCAGAGTGCCCTGAACTGGGCAACATGCTGGTGGGGATTGCCTGTCCCCTTATAGACATGGAACTTGGGAATTGTGTAGCCCGGCGGGTACTTGATCTGGTCGTACCAGCTCGGATATGGTCGTCCTGTTTTTACGACCTGGCCGGCTACTTCAGTCGCATGATGAACCCATATTTGTTGGGCTATGTACTCGTCCAAGTCAGCTTTGGAGATTGTCTCCTCCTTAGCTGTTAACAGAGCTGGTGGAGAATTCGACGTTTCTCCCCTATCGTCTTCAAGGACGATCGGGGGATCTTCGGCCGGAGGATCTTGTTGGATCATCATCCCCACCATGTCTTGGAACAGGAGGCCCATACGCTTTATGTTGGCTGCTTGTTCAGCAGCCTCTTTATCCTTCTTCTCCAATATCTGACGAAGGAAATCGGTGTCAGTTTTCTGTTCCTGGCGTTCATTCGAGGACGTTTCAGGGCTTTCTTTTGGCCCAGTAAGTGCAGCCATCGCGTTCATCATCTCCTGGAGCTTTTGCTGTTGCTCCTGCGCTTTGGTCACCGATCGCGTGAGCGGTCTATGACCTGTAGATATGCGGTTGTCCTCTTTACCAGACGCCATATAGACGGTATGAACTACGATGCCCCCTGACTTAGGGCGTTTGGGTTCACCACCTTTGATATTCGCCGTCGGCGTGAGGACTTTCTCTGGCTTTCTTCTCTTATGGGCCGTTGAAGTTGAGGGGGCCGTTACTTTGGGCACCCAAGTGGTCGTCGCCTTTCGTTGCTTGAATGGGGGATTTTCTTCTTGCCGACCTTTCGACTTCTTGTGGTGGCGAGAGAAATTAGGATCAATCACAGATTCTCGGACTCGTCGCCATGTCTTGTAGATCCTGGAGGACAGCGATTGAGGAGACTGATCCGGCTTTTCTACTTCCACGGCGGTCTCTACCGATGGAGGAGATCTTTTGAGCACCGCAGTTGGCGAGTTTCTGAGTACCCTGTTCAGCAGCTCAAAGCTGTTCTCAGTTGGAACAGCAGCATTAACTTCCACCGTCGGGGCTGGCGGAGTTATCCCAGAGGGGGAGTTGCCCTCGGTCTTCCTTATCCGGCGCCAGTGACGTCGTCGGGCGCGACGATTTGTCGGTATTGGTTCAGAGACAGCTTCTTCTTACCCCCTGTTCAGGCGAGGGACTGTTGCCGGTGTCAGCCTGTTGAAGACTGACGTCCATTGAGGAGTTGTGTCCAAGCGGTCAAAAGCAGATTTCTGAGCGGGAGTAGAAATAGTCAGCCTTGCAAAGACTGACTCTTTGATAGGAGAAGCCGCCTTGGCGACTTTAGGAGCAGCCGTCTTCTTTGGGATGACTGCCTCAGGTGTTATGGGCTTCTTGATAGGCCCTTTGGCGCTCGAGCTCAGCCTGGTGAAGATTGAAGAATTGGACGACCCATTGAGAGGGGCCGTGGGAGTAGCAAGTTGATCGAAGACCGACTTTCTTGAAGCTTCCGGTGCGGGCACAAGAATGGTGAAGCTTGCCGGAGAAATCATGGTTCTGAAGAACAGGCCCGTGGTAGCCTGATTCACTTGCTCCACAGGCAGAGTAAGGACGGAGGCCGCTTGAGACCCATATGCTACACCTCCAGGTGAGGCGGAGCGTTTGTTGCATTGGCACTTCGAGCAGTTTGAGCAGTTAGAGGCCATCGATGCTTGATTTCTTTTTCTGCGCCAGGCAAAAGACCAAATCTTAGTAACTTGAAATCCAAAGGCAACCATTAACAAACCGCGATTCGTTCGCGAAGACGACACACGAAGTGTGGAGTGGAAAGAGGAAAAGGTCCCACTGAGCATGCCAGAATCTGTTCCCCTCCGAATGGCGGCGCGACGACGTGGAGAACGTCTTGCCTGAGATTCGGGACAGATGCTATTTGGTTTTATCCGTCTGCCTCTCCGAAGATGCCAAGTTGATTTATGGCGCCGTGTATCAGAGGTTTAGACGGACGCGTCCGATGTAGCAGACTTCGTCAGATTCCCCCTCGTTTGAGGCGTTTTTGATTATGGGGACGATCTTCCCTGCAGGCGCAAGCCTCTGGAGTTAATTACGCTACCGCATCGCGGTAGCCGCTTTCTCCTTCTCTTGAATTTCACTTCGTGTCGTGTGTGTTTGTTTTGTTTGTGGATGCTCGTGGATTGTATACGGAGACTAAATTATGCCGTCGCCCGTAGGACGTGGATTAGTCCAAATCCGTATTTACTTAGATTTGGGTTTGGTGTTTTAGTTTAAGAATACGTTAGCCATATTTAGGCTAAGATCAACTTAAACATTCGTTAAGGATACGTTAGTCTGATTTGAGACTAAGATCAACTTAACGGGATTGTTTGGATCCGACAAAAGAGCATCCGGGGGCTCTATTGTTCCAGTTTAGGGACATAGTGGTCCATAGGTAGTTTAAGGACATTGCGGTCCATTGCCAGTTTAGGGACGTGGTGGTCCATATTCCAGTTTAGGGACGTGGTGGTCCATGGGTAGTTTAAGGACGCTTAAGTCCGTGGGTTTGAGGACCCCACAGTCTGTGTTTTAGTTTAAGGACGCATAAGTCCGCGGGTTTAAGGATCCCTCAATCCGTGTTTTGGTTTAAGGACGCTTAAGTCCATGAGTTTAAGGACCCCACAGTCCGTGTTGATGTGTGGTTGTCGGGACCCGTCACCTCTTTGACGTCGTTGAAGGATTACAACGATAGGAGTCAAAGGAGTTCGGAGATGTACCCTCGAACCGGATGTAAATTGGTTTAAGAGAGCAGCTGTGCTCAGTCAATTTAATTTGAGGACTTACGACCATGATTGGGCTAAGTCCAGTTGAAAAATGTTCAACGCTTTTATTTGTTTTTGGCCTATTAGGCCTATGCTAGGGCTTTGCCAGGTTAAGTAATGCATTGCATTTTTTTATTTTTGTTTGGGCTCTGCCCATTTATAAATGATGCAGAGCATCAATTTTGTTTGGGCTCTGCCCTTTCATTGCATTTTATTTTGTTTAGGCTCTGCCTTTTTATAAAAGATGCAGAGCATCAATTTTACTTGGGCTCTGCCCTTTTATTGCATTGCAATTTATTTTGGTCTACTAGGCCTTTTTGATTTGGGCCTGGCCCTTTTAGCAAACAATGCATTGCACTTGTCAGGCGCTTTGCGCCAATCAATGAGCGCAAGCGCTTGTGGTGATGACACGTGTCACGCAAGCGCAGTGCGTTGTGCTTGCGCTGCTGACACGTGGCGTTCTCTGGTGAGTTGCACCAATTTCAGAGAGTAAGGCTCTATCTCAAAAGCGCATAGTGCAAGTGGTTCAAGTGCTGACACGTGGCGCTCTCTGGTGGCTTGCGCCAACCCTGGAGCGCAACAGTGCAGTTTTTGCAAGTGCAAGGCACTATTTCAATAACTTAAGAATCTTTACGATTCCAGAACCAATGGTTCATAAAAAAGTGCAAGGCACTGTTTGATTTCTTGATCCAATTTAGATCAAAGAAAACAAGTTTTTTTCTTGTTTCTCTTGTTTTCAGAGAACCATTGGTTCATAATAAAGTGCAAGGCACTTATTATTATTTGAAGATCATTGATCTTGTTCTTAGATCAATAATCTATTAGAAGAAATTCTTCTATTTTGTGAAGGTTTTTACCTTTTTCTTGAAATTTCTTCGGAGTTCTCTCTGTTTTGAGGTTCTTAATCTCTCACAAAATGTTGATTCTTTTGATTTGGGGTCTAGGGGTCTTTATATAGTGCCCATAGATTTGTTAAGTTTGTCAAAGAGATTCTTCTCTGAGTGATTTGGGGAGTTTTCCCCACCGTTGGATCTTTGATCCAAGGGCTTCTGTTTTACAGAAGACAATCTTCTTATTTTAACAAGAACAGAAGAATCTTACTAGAATTCAATTCTGTTTGGCGCAAACGCCCCAGCGCGTGACACGTGTCGCGCAGCGCAGAGCGCAGCGCAACTGCGCTGACACGTGTCGCGCAGCGCACAGCGCAGCGCAACTGCGCTGACACGTGTCGCGCAGCGCAGCGCTTGACGCGGCGCAACTACGTTTGCGCTGATACGTGTCGCGCAGCGCTTGCGCCACTGCGCTTGTGCAATTGCACTGACACGTGTCGTGCAACTGCGCTTGCGCAATTGCGCTGACACGTGTCGTGCAGCGTAGCGCTTGCGCAACTGAAGTGTTGCTTCTTTTAATTTTTGTTTTAAATAGAGCCTTGCTCTGATTGGGCACGCTTCCTTGGGCGCTGCGCTGACGTATCAGCTTTTGACACGTGGCGCGTTGCGCACAGCGCAAGGGATTTGAAGCGTTGCTTCGAATTTTGAATTTTTGAAATTCAAACAGAGCTTTGCTCTGATTGGGGGAAACAACTGAGATTTGGCATTTTGCTTAGTGCAGAAAGCAAAGATCAATGGCGTTCACCTGCTCGAAGTGTTCCACATGCAACTGCAACCCACGTTCCGCCTCAACTGGGGGCATAGCTTACGGGTCCCAGGCGGCTTCCCTGTTCACAATGCCGGTGGAACAGGTCACCAAAGCCACCACAGGATTGTTTTTCGGGACCATGCTCCCGCCAATGAGCTTCAGCGCTCCTATGCCAACACCGGAAGCTCCCAAGAAGTCGGTCTTCGATCGGCTTGCTACTACCACGGACCTTCTCAATGGGTCGCCCTGCTCCAGCACCTCGGTCTTCGCCAGACTGAGCCTGAACTCCGATGGGCCTGCCAAGAAGCCCATGATACCTGAAGTGGCCATCCCAAAGAAGATAGCCATCTCTGCTCCTGAAGTCGTCAAGGCGGCTTCTCCTGCCAAAGAGTCGGTCTTTATAAGAATGACTATTCCGGCTCCCGTTCCTGCTCGAAGGTCTGTCTTTGACAGATTGGATACCACTACTCAAAAGACATCAGTCTTCAAGAGGCTGGCACCAGCGGCGCCTCATCTGGACAGGGGGCAAGACAAAGCCATCCCCATCGCCGAACCAACATCGTCAGCTCGACACGCTCGACGTCGCCACTGGCGCCGAGTAAGGAAGGCTGGGGGCAACTCCCCCTCTGGGCTAACTCCACCGGCGCCAACGGTGGAAATTAATGCTGCTGTTCCAACCGGGAACAGCTTTGAGCTGCTGAATAAGGTGCGCAGGAATTCGTCTACCGCCGTACTAAAAAGATCTCCGCCGCCGGTGGAGACCGTCATAGAAATGAAGCCGGAACAGTCCCCTCAACGACTGTCTTCTAAAGTTTACAAAATCTGGCAACAAGTCCGAGAGTCGGTGGTTGATCAAGACTATCCCCGCCGACAGAAGAAGCTGAAGGTCCGACAGGAAGAGAACCGTCCCAGTAAGTAGCAAAAGACGACAACCACTTGGGTGCCCACTGCAACGGCCCCCTCAACTTCGACCGCTCATAAGAGAAGAAGGCCGGAGAAAATCCACATGCCTTCGACAAATGTCAAAGGCACTGAGCCTAAACGCCCTAAGTCTGAGGGCATGGTGGTGCATACCGTCTATATGGCATCCGGAAAAGAGGATAGCCGTATTTCCACAGGTCATCGACCGCTTACGCGATCAGTGACCAGGGCTCAGGAGCAACAACAGCAGAAGCTTCAGGAGATGATGACTGCTATGACCGCACTCACAGGACCGAAAGAAAGCCTAGAGGCATCCTCATAACAACGCCACAAACAGGAAACTGATGCCGAGTTCCTTCGGAGAATGCTTGAAAAGAAGGACAAGGAGGCTGCGGAACGAGCGGCCAATATAAAGCAAATGGCCCTTCTATTCCAGGATATGGTGGGCATGATGATCCAGCCGGACCCTCCAGCCGAAGATCCTCCAGTGATAATTGAAGATGATAAAGGAGAAACATCAAACCCTCTGCCGGCTCTATCAACAGCCAAGGAGGAGACAATTTCCAAGGCCGCCCTGGACGATTATATCGCTCAGCAGATACGAGTTCACCAGGTGAATGAAGCGGCTGGGCAAATTGTTAGAACTGGGCGACCGTATCCAGGCTGGTATGATCAAATAAAATACCCGCCGGGCTACACGATCCCCAAATTCCATGTGTAAAAGGGGACAGGCAATCCCCATCAACACGTCGCTCAGTTCAGAGCCCTCTGCGGCAATACTGGTGGCGATGATAAGCTCTTGCTCCGCCAATTCGTCGGCAGCTTATCGGAGATGGCATTCGAGTGGTACTCCGAACTTCTAAATGATTCCGTCAAAACTTTCATGGAAATTGAGTTGTTGTTTACCCAGCGATTCGCAAGCGCTAGTGAACGCACCCCAATAACGGCATTAATCAATGCCAGGGTGAAGCCGGGCGAGACGTGGGTTCAGTACGCAATCCGATGGCGGAATCTTTGGTCGAAGTGCGAACAGCGCATCGAAGAAGCACCAGCAGTGGGCATGTTCGTAGGCACCCTAGACCCTCATGCAACTATTTCACAGTTCATGATGTTCTTCAAACCGACTACGTTCCAGGCTTTAATCGACAAGCTAGCCCAGATGGATCAAATGGGTCATAGACCATCTCCTCCGAAGCCGGAGCCGCGGAACGAAAAAGGTAAGGGGGAGGCGACCTTCGTCGCAAATACCCAACAGCAGCCCAATGCTTAAAGACTAACGGATCAATTGGAGGAGAGACGGCGCTATTATAATGAGAAAATGAAGCGCCCTTAGTCATTCCCGCGGGATAAAACGAAGAGGCTATTCGAGCTGGCGATGAGCAACAGGCTTATCAATTTGCCGAATCCAAGGTGACCATCGCAACCCGGCGAAGTGAATAATCCCAATTATTGTTCTTACCACCAAACGGTAAGCCATCCAATCGAATATTGCTTCGTCTTTAAGGGATGGATCGAGGATCAGTACCTACAAGATAAGTTTGCGCTGTCGGAGAAATGGAAAGTAAACCCACCATAGCCGCACACTCCTAAGAAGATGGATACACCGGGGGCAACGTGCTCTTTTGTTGAAGAAGCCCCATGGGAGGTCGCTCTTTCAGCCAAAACTAAAAGAATGTTGAACGATCTCCAGACATGCCCGGCGATCAGGTGGAAGAATCCGTTGGAACCTAAGACCATCGAGGGGATGCTGAAGCCGCGCCCAACTCCAAAGATTAGTGGTGATCGCCGAAGAGCTCACACCCATCTGTCAAAATCTTCGAAAAAGAAGAAGAAATCCATGAAGCCCGTGAAGTCTGACGACAAGCACACGGACCTGCAAAAGCAGATTGACGTGCTGGAAGAGTATAATCAGAAGGCACGGACTCCAATCACGCTCCAAGAGTTCCTCGGCCACGTCCTTGAGGACGAAGATGATGGAGAAGACTCGTCAGATGAATCTGAAGATTACATGGCAAGTTGCCATGTGATCTCACTCATCGATAGATGATGAAGAAGCTCCTTTCACTAAGAGACTGGGGGTAGGTCCTGAACCGGAACTTCCAGGGCTGTCAGACGAAATGATCGACGTATTCCTGAGTGAAATTCATCTGAGAAGTAAAGCCGATCGGCAGCGTGAGATGGCCATATTTGAAAAGGCCAAGCATCGGCGACTGTATAAAAGAGTCAAGACACTTCCGCCGAATCAAGGGACATCCGTCGCGAATAAAAACAAGTTCAAGACGAGGAAAAGGTTTGCTAAATCCATGTCGATGGGAATGAAGCTACCACCCTCCGAAGGAAACACTGTCGGTAAAGCAGAGATGCATCCTAGCTACTGCTCATATCATCGAAAGATTTCGCACCCCACCGAAGAGTGCAACACTTTTAAAAGATGGTGGCAGGGGTATGTTGCTCACCGGCAACATTTTAAGCAGATGAAACGCAAAACTCGTCGGGAGCGAAGAAGTACGATAGAGGATCATAAAAGAACTACCGGTAACTGTCGCACGGTCAACGCCGGGGGATCTCAAGTGCTCACCTTCGGAAGTGACTCTGACGAGGAAATGACTCTTGACCCCCTTTTTAAAGAATCCACCTCGGGGAAAGAGGAAGAGTCGAAGACTTGCGAAAATATCCAGCTGCGCAATCGTACACTTCCAGAAAAGAATCTCGGACCCACAAACAGAAAAGATAAGGGAAAGAAAAAGGTCTCTGAGGATATCGCCTTAGATGACCAAGTTATAAAAGAGCTGACCGCCAAGGACCCGCCAAAGAAAAGTAAGGTGGACTACAACATTCTGGCGCACTTGAGGAAGTACCCTCGCAGCTCAGCATTCTCGACGCCCTTTTACTATCAAAAGAAGCAAGAAATTCATTGATCAAGGCGCTACAAGAGCCAGAGCAATTCCAAGCTTTTCTCGCCGAAGAAAAGATAAAAGGACGAACTGGTAGAAGTACACACAGCCGATATTACCTTCGGCGATGAAGATCTCCTCCTTGGGACGTGCGAGCACAACCGTCCCCTATATGTCTCCGGATATTGTCACGATATCAAGATAGGCAAAATCCTAGTCGACAATGGGTCTTCCGTCAATCTCCTCAACGTGCGAGTGTTGAAGAAAATCTCCATGAGCGTTCAGCACCTCGCTCGTGATAAAATCACCATCTCCGGCTTCAACTCCCAGTCATCACGGACTCTCGGGTCTGTGATACTGACGTTACGCTTCGGACTACTCGTCACGGATATTAAATTTCACGTCATTGACGCCAAGACTTGCTACAATGCTTTGCTCGGCCGGTCTTGGTTACACGAGTACAATATCATCCCTTCTACACAACATCAGTGTATGAAATACTTCAAGGATGGCCTCGAGTACATTGTGACGGGAGAATTGAACCCATTCTCCATGAATGAAGTCCGGAAGTACGAAGATGCAAAATACTTCTTACCAGATTTTGAGGATACGGAAAGGTGCCACAAACCGAAGGACAAAGCTATCACCACTATTCCAGTCTTCGGGAGTGATACTGAGGATGAAGAAGAGATAGTTTATTCAGGGCCGCCTCAACGCAACAACCCGGGACCGTCAGCCCCCATGTTGATCTTCGGCAGCGACTCGGAAGACGAGGTTAACGCTATATTTTCCGCTCGGCCATCAATACAAGCCTTCGCTGGCGATAGTCAGAATCTGCAAATTACCTTGGTTCCACAAGAGCACTACAAAGATCTCAATGTACTTGAAACTTATAGTGTGCAAGAGCTGCAGACGTTTTACGTCCCTCCCAGGCGAAAAGGAGAAAAAGCGATCCTATTCTACCGATCCGGGGAAACCAAAGTGGAGAAAGAAATCCGGCATGGCGTCGATTCTATGCTCGACAGGCTCCAGCCTATCCGTCTGCCTAAATATTACACGGAAGGCTTGAAAAGGCTATTGAAGCACCAAGGGGTACCCTCAAACAGACCACTCAACAAGCTCGGTTCTACAACAGGATTTGGGACGTCCCCAGGACTCAACGAAAGCTGCCCAACGGGAGAATGGAAACGGTCGGGCTCGGATATGTCCAATCCAGGAAACGAGAACGAGTCCATGGTAGCTACGTCATATATGACTTCAATGAGGAAGAAGACGCCCTGTTAAAAGATGCTGATCCTGAACCAAAACAAGGTCCTGTCATCAAAGCGCCGAGTCCGTCATTTGAAGAACGAATGGACAAGCTGGTAAGGGAAGCGGGTCAAAAGATCCGGGACGACCATAACCGCGAGATGGCCATTTACGAAAAAGTCAGGACACAGCGCCTCCTTCAACAAGTGATTTGTATGGATTTTTAGATCAAAAATATTTGTTAACCGCAATCAAGAACGGCGTCGCTTGGTAGCTAGCCGGTGAATACGGGTCGGTCCACAGGGAAGATGTGTATTTCTTAATTGTTCTAACGAGTTAATTCCAAATGGTGTTTGGATCTTTATCACTAAAAACTAATTTGATTTATACTAGGATTAGGAATCTTGATAGGGTTAGGTTTAGGTTAAGTTTGGTAAAATAAAATTTCCCACCTCTTTCAATGTCCTAAATTAGATCTTTTTAGGAGTTATGGTAATTATTAATAAAGGAGATTAGAACGATCGGGAAGAAACGATATTTCTTCCTCTAGGTCCTTGTCCATCCTTTCTTAATCCTTATCCTAACCTCCATGGAAAACATGCATATCCGGTCTTTTATACTACGGTATCACCGTTACCTCGTGGGTAGGGTGCCGTAGGGAGCGGAATATGGATGCATGCATGGAGTCCTAATTATTAACATGTGATGGGCAAGAAAAGGGTGAGAGATTCACATCTCTCAAACCCTTCCCTCTTCTTAACCCTAACAAGCAAAGAACTACTCGCTCATTAGGGGATCTAAGAAAAACATGATTTTTATGAGTTTTTGATTTAAAAGATTAATTATCTAACTACTGCAGATTAATAAAATAATTCTAATCTAAATTAAACTAAGGCAAATAAGAATTTTATCTAGGGCAGAAATTAAAAACTAATAACTAGTGCAAATAAAAAAAAGAACTACTTACAAATTGATGCTCTCTAAATCTTGAAAAGAATTCTGAATTTTATTAATGAAAAGAGGCATGACCTAATACAAGTATTTGGGTCTCTATTTATAGGACATAGAAAACCCTAGATTTACAATCGCCGCATGTATGCTTTTACAAAATTGCCCTTAGGAAGACTAGTCAACGCGCCGCCAGAGATTTTGGAAAATTTTCGCCACTACGGGCTTAGCACGGCCGCGGAACCGCGGCCATAGGCCAGGTTTGGCCGCGGTTCCGCGGCCAAACAGTGAGATTGTGTCTTCAATTATGCTGTGCTGGTTCTGCTTCTCTTTGTCTTCCTATTTCTTTGGTTGGTTCTTTATAACGTCTACTATTTCTCTTCCAGATCTTCACAGTGAGTAATGTAGTGGACTTTTACCATTCGCTTAGTGTCGAAGTCTTGAACCTTGTGCTGCCTTGTACTTTGTGAACTGATCTTCGTGTAGGCTTGATCAAGATTCTTCTATTTGTTGGTCATAGTCTCACTTTTGTATCGTCTTTTTTTATCTTTTTCACTGTTTTTGTTCCGAGAACCTGTAACCTGTAACTATGCAGCAGACATGGGTCAAAAGCACCTGTTTATTTGTAAAATGCATAAGAATGGGGTCTAAAAGAATGCAAAATTATGGTATGAACAAATACCCCCAAACTTATCTTTTGCTCGTCCTCGAGCAAACCTAGTTTTATTCTCAACAAAAACCTAACCTCACTTTCGCAGGGAAACACGATTGCACTGAGCTCGTGCAACAAGCCGTTAAACCTCTAGATGTCCCTAGTAATAGGAGTGTTGTCTTTTGAGGGTTTTTAGCGGATACTACCCACAAAATTCTATCAATTTGGCTTATCGACTTTTATTCTCCAATTAGATTTTCTAACAAGGAATTCTATTATCTTCGACTCATAAATTATCCACCCATATTCTTCACGCTTCCTTATCATTTAGCTTAAGATTATATATATTTTTGTGAATTTACTTAGCTTTTGGGATCTCTTAAGTTTTCCTTTTAGGTTTCCATCTCAACTTAGGAATTTTTATCATCTCTATTAAAAATATAAGTCCTATTCTTTATTCCTATCTCTTATCCAAACCCCAATCACATACCCCTACGTGTGTGTATATATCACCCCTTACACTTGGAAATTCAAATCAAGCAATCATACTCTTGTCCGTTGTCCAAAGCACTTCTTAATTGGTGAATTTTTAGATGAAATTGCTCACACATTCTTCATATGACCGTTAATACTTCTTGAGATACTAACAACCGATTACAAGATGTGTTTGCACATTAAAGCGTAATTCCTAGTCTTGTAACACCTAAGGCTTTAGCAGTGACTCCCAAACCAGTTGGTCTAAGGTACTAGGTGATGAAGCACCCTTGCTAAAGATTTTTCTATTTTTGCAGCCTTAAGTAATTACAAAAAATAGTGTTCATTTTTTTCTTTATTCACGCTTGTATATTTTTCATTGTACTAAGGACTTTAGACAAGAGCATTTCAAGGTCTTTTATACTATTCCAAGTTTCAAGGTTCCTGTTTGTGCAATTTTGTAGGGTATATATTTTCAGAATTTAGATTTAAACTAGGAATTATTTTTCAAACTTATACTCTATTAAAAATATCAATACTTTTCCTTTGTTTTAACTTAGCCCAAGAAGTCAACTCGAAATTTGCCTATTTCTAAATAAACTACAAAGACATATACTTTCTAACATTAAATTTTAAGAAAGGTTATTTTTAGGGTTTTTAATTTTTTAAGTCTAAGATCTAGTTGTTCCTAACTAGTTAACCTATTTGTCAAACTTAAGTCAAATATGGCCAAAATTGAATACTTTAATTTTTATAATTTTTTCCAAATTTTCAGTTTTTATGGGTTTTTCTTTTTCTATATTTTTTTTTCTTTTCCAAATTTTTCAATTTTTATGATTTTTATATAAGGATGCAAATGCAAAAATATACATATGAATGTGAAGGAAGAAAACTTACCGAGCATACCCCCAAACTTAAACTGGACAGTGTCCTCACTGTCAGGCTGCACCAAGTGGGTCGAAAATGTCGGCACTTTCCTGTTTATTTATATTTTTTTATATTTACAAATGATACACAACCCCAAACTTATGTGAATTATAGTTTTGGCAAGATGATCAAAAATTTGGGGGTAAAATGGAGGAGAATCAATCGGTGTAAATCGGCTCCTGCAAAAACAGGAGCTCCTCCGACGAGTCCGCGGTAAAGAACGGTTTCAGTCGATGTCCGTTTACCTTAAATAAAGAACCGTCCTCCGGTTTTTCCAGATCTACCGCACCGTGCGGATATACGGCGCGTACTAAAAATGGCCCTTTCCACCTAGATCTGAGCTTGCCGGGATGAAAGTGTAACCGAGTGTCATAGAGTAAAACCTGTTGACCCGGTTTAAACGTTTTGCGCATAAGGTGTTTGTCATGGAACACCTTAGTTCGGTTTTTAACAATGACAGCATTATCATAAGCCTCATCCCGCGGCTCTTCTAGTTCGTTTAATTGCAGCTTTCGATTTCTGCCCGCATCTCCCATTGGTAAATTCAACTCCTTGATCACCCAAAATGCCTTGTGCTCAATCTCAACTGGGAGGTGGAAAGCCTTCTCATAAACAAGCCGGTATGGAGACATACCAAGATCGGTCTTGTATGCAGTACGAAATGCCCATAGTGCGTCGATCAGTTTGTGTGACCAATCTTTACGGTTTTTAGAAACCGTTTTCTCCAAGATTTTCTTAATTTGCCGATTCGAAACCTCGGCTTGCCCACATGTTTGGGGATGGTATGGTGTTGACAGCTTATGAGTAATGGAATATTTACGCATTAAGGACTCAAAAGTCCTACTGCAGAAGTGGGATCCATTATCACTTATAATTGCTCGAGGGTGCCCAAACCGAGAAAAGATATGTTCTTTAAGAAATCGAACAACAACCTTGTTATCATTCATTCGGCTAGGCACAGCCTCGGCCCATTTTGACACATAGTCAACAGCCAAAAGAATATACACATTCCTAAAGGAATTGGGAAATGGTCCCATGAAGTCGATTCCCCAAACATCAAAAATATCCACAACCAAAATTGGTTGGAGCGGCATTTCGTTTCTCCGCGATATCCGGCCCAAGTGTTGGCACCGGGAGAATGTCTTGCAGTATTCATATGCATCCTTAAAGAATCGTGGCCAATAGAAACCACACTGCAAGATTTTTTCGGCTGTCTTCTTTGGGCCAAAGTGCCCGCTACACGCTTGATCGTGGCAAAAAGACAGCACACTCTTAAACTCATTTTCAAGTACGCACCGACGAATGATTTGGTCGGAACAGTATTTAAAAATATACGGTTCATCCCAGTAAAAGTGTTTTACTTGGGACAAGAATCGAAGTTTATCCTGTTTCGACCAATCTTTAGGTATCAAGCCGGTGGCCAAGTAGTTTACTATATCAGCGAACCATGATTCGCAAGACACGGTTAAGAGTTGCTCAACGGGAAAAACATCTTTGATTGGAATTTCAAGTGTAGGCGAAGAAGGAAGTCGTGAAAGGTGATTGGCTACTACGTTTTCACATCCTCTTTTATCCCTTATGACAAGGTCAAACTCTTGTAGCAAGAGGATACAACGTATTAGCCTCGATTTAGCATCCTTCTTCGCAAAAAGGTGGCGAAAAGCTGAATGGTCCGTATACACAATAACTGGAGAGCCGATTAAATAAGGCCGGAATTTTTCAAGTGCAAACACAACGGCTAAAAATTCTTTTTCTGTTGCTGTGTAGTTCAGTTGGGCCTCATTTAGTGTTCGGCTAGCGTAATAAATCACGTGCGGCATCTTATTAATGTGCTGTACAAGAACGGCACCAATGACGAAATCTGATGCGTCGCACATAATTTCAAAAGGATGCGTCCGGTCTGGAGATGAAAGAATGGGCGTAGAAATGAGAGAATGTTTCAATGATTCGAATGCTTCCATGCAAGTTGAGTCAAAATCAAATATTGTGTCCTTGGCAAATAAGAGAGTCAAGGGTCTAGCAATCTTGCTAAAATCCTTGATAAACCGTCTATAAAAACCGGCATGGCCAAGGAAAGCTCGGATGTCATTGACGCATTTAGGAGGAGGAAGATTGGAAATGACTGCAATTTTTGCTTTATCAACCTCTATGCCGTTTTACGAGATGACATTGTTCCCCTCCGAAAGACGGGGCGGAGACATGATGTACGTCTCGCCTGAAATTCGGGGCAGATGTTAATAGGTGCTATCCGTCCACCTCTCCGAAGATGCCAAGTTGATTTATGGCATCGTATATCGAAGGTTTAAACGGATGCGACTGATGTAGCAGACTTCCTCAGATTCCCCCTCGCTTGAGGGGTTTTTGATTGTGGGGACGCTCTTTCCTGCAGGCGCAAGCCCCTGCAGCTAATTACGCTACCGCATCGCGGTAACAACTTTCTCCTTCTCCAGCTGGTCACTTCGTGTCGTGGGTATTTTTTTTGTTTATGGTTGCCCGTGGATTGTATACTTTATGTTGTCGCCCGTAGGACGTGGATTAGTCCAAATCCGTATTTTCTTAGATTTGGGTTTGGGGTTTTGGTTTAAGGATACGTTAGCCATATTTGAGGCTAAGATCAACTTAAACGTTTGTTAAGGATACGTTAGTCTAATTTGAGACTAAGATCAGCTTAACAGGAACGTTTAGATCCGACAAAAGAGCATTTGGGCTCTATTGTTCTAGTTTAGGGACATAGTGGTCCATTGCCAGTTTAGGAACATGGTGGTCCATTGATCGTATGGCCGTCGGGACCCGTCACCTCTCTGACGTCGTTGAAGCATTACAACGACAGATATCAGAGGAGTTCAGAGATGTACCCTTGAACCAAAGTTGGTTGGGAGATCTACAGTCCAATTTGGGACTAAAGTCTGTTTGAAGGTTTTGGTTTAAGGATACGTTATCCATATTCGAGGCTAAGATCAACTTAAACGTTTGTTAAGGATACGTTAGTCTAATTTGAGACTAAGATCAACTTAACGAGATCGTTTAGATCCGACAAAAGAACATTTGGACTCTATTGTTCTAGTTTAGGGACATAGTGGTCCATTACCAGTTTAGGATGGTGGTCCAATACCGGTTTAAGGACATAGTGGTCCAATAAAATGTATGGCTGTTGGGACCCATCACCTCTCTGAAGACGTTGAAGGATTACAACAACAAATATCATAGGAGTTCAGAGATGTACCCTTGAACCAATGAGTTGGTTGAAAAAGCAGATGTGCTCAGTTTAAGATGATTTAAGGACTTATGGCCAGTTTGGGCTAAGTCCAATTATGTTTGAAATATTGGCTCTTTGGGCCATTAGACATTTGTCTGGGTTCAGCCCCTCATCATTCAGCAATGCTAAACAGAGGTTTGGGGGCTCTGACAACATTTTGTCTTTGATTTTCTCAATTTTGAGATTCATTTGGAGGAGGGACTTTTGCCTCTGGAAAATTAGCCAATTTGGCTGAAAGTGGTGTTAAACACTAGAGAACAACAGTGTTAAACACTGGAGATAGAACTCTCAAATTAGTGTTAAACACTAAAAGACAATCAGTGTTAAACACTGGAAATATAATCTTCAATTTAGTGTTAAACACTGGAAATATAATCTTCAATTTAGTGTTAAATACTAGAAACAATCAGTGTTAAACACTGGAAATATAATCCCCAAATTAGTGTTAAACACTAAAGAAAGAAGGGTCACGTGTGGACACGTGAGGGCGCCCAAAAGTGGGACCAGATCCCTTTTCTTCATTCTGTAATTAAGTGTTAAACACTTTTATATTTTACTTTGGAGCATCACGTGCTGACACGTGAGGAGGATTCATGCACTGATTGTTAGAGCGTCTGCCAAGAGGTCACGTGGGAACACGTGAGATCGCCTAAGGCCTTTATTTCTTTTACTTTTTCTCTCTGTATTTCGGGAGTCACGTGGAGCACGTGAGGCGTTGCCTCAGTGATTTTTCCTTCTCATTTCTGGGGATCTTCTCAGGGGTCACGTGGGGACACGTGACCTTAATTCTTGTTCATTCTCTTTTGATCATTGGGGGGAAGGGTCACGTGTTACCATGTGATCAAGTTCTGTTTTTTCTTCTCTGCTCATTGAGAATGGGGGTCACGCGTTACCACGTGATCAAGTTCTTTACGTGCATGGAGATCTTTCAGGTCTCTTTATTTCTTTAAGAATTAAATTCTCTGTAGGGTCAAACCCTAATCATGATTTTGGAGGAATTAAATTCCTATTGTGCAAGAATTAAATTCTTAAGTAGGGTTAAACCCCAATTTCTTTTTAGAGGAATTAAATTCCCATATATGTAAAAGAATTAAATTCTTGAGTAGGGTTAAACCCTAATTCTGTCCATCTTGAAGGAATTAAATTCCTGTGAGTTTGGGAGAATTAAATTCTCATATAGGGTTAAACCCTAGTTTTGTTTTGGGAGAATTAAATTCTCTAAACTCAATTCCCCCTCTAAATTATGGATCTGCATGACAGGATCTCAACCCGATGAGAATTAAATTCTCAACCTATGGGGAGATGTGTTTCTGCAGATCTTCAACTAAAGGAAGAACTAAGTTCTTTTGCAGAAGAGTTAAACTCTTAGATTTTAAGAATTAAATTCTCTGTTTGAAGTTTTGATTCCCTTTCTTTTCTCATCTAGGGTTTTCTTTTTCTCCTGAAGAAATTTTCTTCCTCTCTTGAGAATTAAATTCTCCTCTCTTTTTTCTCTCTCTTGAGAATTAAATTCTCCTCACTTTTTCTCTCTCTGTTTTTCTCTCAAAAAAAGTAGATCCCTTCTCTTCTTTTCTTGGCTCCTATTTATAGGAGAAAGAAAAGAATCAATTTGTTTTGCAAATCTTTCATTGAAAGATTTGATTTGTTTTCATATTTAATATGAGCCTTTAGATCATTCAGTAAATTTTATTCACCATTAGATTTTTAATCCAAAAGATCTTTTATCTGTTATTCAAATTTTAGGAAAATCTTTCCTTGTCTAAGATTTTCCCATAAATTGGTGACTTTTATCACCCTTGGATTTTTAATCCAACGGTCCCCCATAGACCTTTTGTGTTTGGAAAGATTTAGAAAATTTTAGAATTTTAATTCTATTAATCTATAAGGCTTTCAAAGCCTGGCACGTGCGGGCACGTGACCCTTGGTCACGTGTGGGCACGTGACCCCCAATTGAGTCATTTTATCAGCATTTACTTACGGTTCAGTTTTAACCATCACATGTCAACACGTGACCATTGGTCACGTGTGAGCACGTGACACCTCATTGAGGTATTTTCTTCAGCCGTTTGTTATTTCATTTATGTTTCGATTGTCATGTGTCAACACGTGACCATTGGTCACGTGTGAGCACGTGACCCCCAATTGGGTCCTTCTTCAGCCGTTATTTTTATTTCTGTTTTAACTATCACGTGTCAACACATGACCATTGGTCACGTGTGAGCACGTGATACCTCATTGAGGTAATTCCTGATTTTTAATCAGGGAACAGTGCATAGCATATTTGCTCATAACTTTTGATCCCGGATGAATTATGAAGCTCATAATATATCAAATCGAAGGGTTTTTCGAGATGCTTTCAATATCATTAGAATTTAACAGTTCCTCCTTTAGGAGTTTATCAAAATACAGGCCGGAAGATACTGGTTCGCATTTCCTTAAGCGTATCGCTGCCATTTGATACCTTGGACTCTTTTGCGCAGAAATTTTTGGCGGGAACAGACATGTCCTAAAACAATGCCTTCTCGTACCATAAAGTGGCACTTCTCCCAATTTAAAGTGAGATTCTTATCCCTACAGCAGGTAAGAACTGCGTCAAGGTGTAGCAAACACTCGTCGAAGGAGTCACCAAAAATGGTGAAATTATCCATAAAGATCTCCAAAAACTTTTCAACCATGTCTGAAAGATCCCCATCATACACCGCTGAAATGTAGCGGGTGCATTGCGTAACCCAAAAGGCATGCGACGATAAGCAAAATTACCAAAAGGACAAGTAAATGTGGTCTTGTCTTGATCCTCTTTGGCGATGGAGACTTGGTTATAGCCGGAATAGCCATCCAAAAAGCAATAGAACTCGTGCCCAGCCAATCGTTCTAGCATTTGGTCAATGAAAGGTAAAAGAAAGTGGTCTTTCCTTGTAGCGGCATTGAGTTTTCTATAGTCGATGCAAACTCGACATCCAGTTTGGGTGCGAGTGGGTATTAACTCATTTGCCTCATTAGTTATGACCGTAATGTTCGATTTCTTTGGGACAACATGAATGGGGCTAACCCGTTGGCTATCCGAGATAGGGTAAATGATACCACTATCAAGACATTTAACAATCTCCTTCTTGACAGCCTCTTTCATTATGGGGTTGAGGCGTCTTTGTGGATCCCTTACCGGCTTGGCATCATCCATCAAGTGTATATGATGTTCAACTATGAGGGGACTAATCCCTTTGATGTCCGCCATACACCAGCCAAAAGCTTGCCGATTATTTTGTAAGACCATTAAAAGGGCCTTCTCTTGCTCGAGAGCTAGAGAGGCCGATATGATAATGGGAAGGGTCTCATTCTCACCTAGGTAAGCATATTTAAGGTGCGACGGCAAAAGCTTTAGTTCGAGTTTAGGGGGTGAAACAATTGAAGGTAACAATGGTGTAACTGTTTCAAACTCGAAGGATTCCATCAACGGTTCAAATCGAGTGTACGCAACCGAGTCGGATGGTTCAACTAACTCATCCAAAAAAGCAAAAGACTCAAACTCAGGTGATGAGTCTTCAAAATCATCTAAAAAGGTGAAACGCTCATAATCGTTTTCCGGCGTGAAAACTGTGTCGGATTCTAGGAGGAACGCACTAGAGGCGTCAACACTGCTGTGATCAAACATAAATTTTTCGAACTCGTAGTCCTCCTCCGCGATCTCATTGATCGAGCAAACATCAAGTACGCTAGAATTAGGCTCGGAAGGCTGATTTCCCAACTTAAAAATGTTGAGTTCAATTGTCATATTGCCAAAAGATAGATTCATTGAACCATTATGACAATTGATCACCGCATTAGAAGTCGCAAGGAATGGTCGACCAAGTATCACCGGAATTTGACTCCGGGGGTTAGCTACAGATTGTGTATCCATAACAATAAAGTCAACGGGAAAAATGAAATCCCCTACTCTAATTAACACATCCTCCAACTCTCCCCTAGAATGGGTGATAGATCGGTCAGCCATTTGGAGAGTACAATGAGCGGGCTTAAGCTCTCCAACGCCTAATTGTTCGTACAGAGAATAGGGTAGCAAATTGACACTAGCACCAAGATCTAATAGTGCTCTATTGATGTTCTTGTCCCTAATTGTTATCGAAATAGTAGGACAACCGGGGTCCTTGTGCTTTTGGGGTAAAGATTGGACAAGAGTATCGCTAACAGCACTAGCCACGAAAACTTTCTTTGGTACTTGTGACTTCCTCTTTTTGGTGCATAAGTCCTTTAAGAATTTTGCGTATGAAGGAACTTGTTGGATTGCATCCAAGAGAGGGATATTTATGCTAACCTGTTTGAACAACTCTATAATCTTCTCCATTTGTTGAGTTGGTTTATTGGATCTCAATCTGTTTGGAAAAGAAATATTTTGAAAAGTTGTTGAGTCCAATTTTTGCGGATCAGATTGTGAAGTTGGAACGGATCCCCGTGTAGATGTGTTCATGATGTGAGAAGTGGGTCCGTTCGAGCTAGAAGAAGTAGAGCCTTGTGAAGGATGGAGGATAGGCTCTAACGAAGAAGAAGAAGAAGAAGAAGAAGAAGAAGGTGAAGAAGATGAAGAAGGACCACCGGCAGGGGTGTCATTGTTAATACCCATATTATTGTGCAACACTTTTCCGGATCTCAACGTGGTCATAGCATTTACGTTATGATTTTGCTGTTCATATGCAACATGTACATGACCGGGATTTGGCAGTGGTTGAGATGGACGCTTTCCTTTTTCTCGCTCACTCAACGCAGCATTGAGTTGTGCAATTTGTGCCTCAATATATTTGATGCTTTGATCGTGTGAGGCACTGTTTTGCACCAAAGATTGAATAGAAGTCTCCAACCTTGTTGCGGATTATGTAGATTGCTTTAGGAACGCATCTAGACTTCTTTCTAGCGAGTTAACCTTATCATTATGAAGTTGAACAAAGTTGTTTTGAGGGTAAGAATTGTTGGGCACAAAATTGTTCATTTGGTTAGGGTAAGGTTGCGGTTGGAAAGGTTGCTGGAATTGAGTTTGTGGAGGTGCTTGTTGTTGTGGAGGAGGAGGCCTTTGAAAGTTGTTGTTTCCTTGGAATTGTTGATTTTGATTCCAAGCAAAATTTGGGTGACTCCTCCAACCCGGATTATACGTCGAAGAGTATGGATCAGCAATGGACATTCGTCTAGGGGCTTCCTCACTCTGGGTATGAACTGAAACAGGTGTAAGATTAGGATACGGTTGATAAGTGTTAGTGTATATGCCCTAGGGGCCATTATTGTATCATACTAGATTGTATATTACTTAATGGAAGCATGGGATATTCACAGTTGTATATACAGTCTTGCTAAAAATGGTAGTATGCTACTTGGTTTGTGTCTACTTTAATATGTGCATATGTTTCTTGTAACGTATCACTTATACATATTAGTAGAGCCCATAGGTTCTTTGCTTGATTACCAGCGTTGTGATGGCAGTCACACTAGTGAGGGCTGGGTAGTCTATAAGCAACATCCTATACAGGTCCCTAGTCGTAGGATTATCGAGACAGGGCATCGATACTCTAGAGTAGACTAGTGTGTGTTGGGGTAAAAATTTACACCCCGGTTGACCAAGTCAAAATCAAAGTCAACCCCAAGCCAGGTGGGCCCAAGCCCAGGTCAAGCGGGCCTATGTCCAAGTCGAGCCCGTAGCCAGCCTCCCCATGCCAACAACAAAATCATGTGATAAATAATTTTTATGTAATTGTTTATGCATGAATGTAAACAAAATGGGCATAAAGCCAATATTTTGTAAACCCATGGCTTATGTGCAAAAATGAAATGGCACATGAGCTATGGGATGGCTAAGATGCCATTTTTGTAAAGCCCAAGGGGCTATATATAAATATGTAAGCCTATATAAGGCAACATGATGATGAATAAAGAGATAGACTTTTTCATTCCCCCCAAAACTAGAGTTCTTTGTGCCTCCTGCTCCTTCTCCAAGGTTCTAAACCTTCTCAACTCTTTTGAATTAAATCAAGAGTTTTACTCTTTCTTTTCCAAAACTAAGTAGTTTTCCACCGCAAAACCCATAAAGGGAAACTCAGATCTCCCATCAGATCTCAAAAAGGAGTGATTTTTAAAATCTCCTACTTCTTGATCTTCAAGATCCGGCCAAACAACAAAAGGAAGAAGAAGAACCTCCTTCATCAGCTTCAAAACATCTCAGGAGTTTAACTCCATACATATATACATAACAAATATTTCCTTTCTGAAGCATAGCTTCTGTTTCTCAGGCTAAAAGCCACTTTTTCTCGCCGGCACTCAAGCGCAGAGCGCCCACGTGCCGACACGTGGCGCGCTTGCGCTCAAGCGCAAGCGCCCGAACGCAAGTCGCCCACGTGCCGACATGTGGCGCGCTTGCGCTCAAGCGCAAGCGCCCGAGCGCAAGTCGCCCCGGTGCCGACACGTGGCGCGCTTGCGTTCAAGCGCAAGCGCCCGAGCGCAAGTCGCCCACGTGCCGACACGTGGCGCGCTTGCGCCCAAGCGCAAGTGCCCGAGCGCAAGTCGCCCCGGTGCCGACACGTGGCGCGCTTGCGCCCAAGCGCAAGCGCTCGAGCGCAAGTCTCCCCCATGCCGACACGTGGCGCGCTTGCGCTCCAGCGCTGGCGCTCAAGCGCAAAGCACCTACGTGCCAACACGTGGCGCGCTTGCGCTCAAGCGCCCAGTGCTCAAGCGCAGAGCGCCCATATGCCGACACATGGCACTCTAGCGTCTGAGCGCACAGCGCCCAAGGTGCTGCCCCCATACATCCTTTGGATGCCTTTTCCCCCTTTCTTTCTTTTATATATATATACATATATACATTTATAAATATATATATACATATGTATACATATTTGCACACACACGTGCTCCACGACACTGTCCCTGTTAGAAAAAAAAATTTCTAACGGGGCGCTGCCCCGCACCCCGCAAGGGGGCTGCTAGCCCCCTTGACCCCCAGCCCGCTATCCGGGTAGCGGGACCCCCGTAAAAAATCTGCGTGGCTCCCGATAGATCCAAACCCCCTTCCAAAACACAACACACGTACACTGCACATTGAGTTCGCATGACCAGTTTAACCCGTTAATCGGAGGTTCTCTCGTCCCAAGGGCGAGGGGTAATTAACGGCAGCTTGGTCCGCGGCTGCCTGAGATTCAGATCCCCACAATCAATAAACCCCGGCCTACCCTAGGCAGGGGGAATCTGTAGTACGCCTGACAAGCGCGCGCGTATTCCCATCTTAATGGGGTGACGAAAAACACCCTACAGATTCTGACACGCCTGGTGGGACCAATCTCTCCTCCCATATTTCTGGTTAAGCGTTCATGCAAACTCAATCTATATACATGTCTATACTTATAATAAAATAATACTTTTTCATGCATGTTTTCAAGCAATCACTTTCCAACAATGTCTCCGATGATGAACTCAGCTCTCAGCACGGCTCCCGTCTCCTACACGATGAGGATAGACTCTAGGACGGTCCTCCCGGCCAGTCTCGAGCGACAATGGGAGGAGCCGCTGCTACCATTCGGCTCTATTATGTTCATACCAATTGGTGCCATCCCAGCTCCTCAAGCTCCAGCAACAGACAAACCGGTCTCGAAAGGCAGGAGACCAAATGTGGTGATCTCGAGGGCGCCCCAACCCAAACGCAAGTCGGTATCTGAACGACTTTCCTTGGCCCCAACTGGGGGCAAGGCCATCAACACCGACAAAGCAACAAGGCCTCTTGAGCAAGCTCCGACGGTGCCCTTGACAACTGCTCGATCGGGTATCTTCTCTAAGCTCCCTATCACTCAGCCTATGGCGGCTTCCCGGAGAGCAAAAGCCTGCTAAGCGCTCAAGGCAGAGAAACTGAGGAAGAAGCGGCTCGGACACAGAGCCAACAAAAGGGCCATGGCTCCGGCCATGTTAGAATTTATGAATTTCCGAAGCCCGGACCGCTCCGCGAAATCAGCCGCCAAAGATAAAGAGATGGCTGGGTACGTGGTCCACACTGTCTACATGGCCGGACAAGAAGAAACGAACCCTCCTCTTCTTCACAGCCATGGTGATGATATGGTTGACGCTACCCAGCATCGTCTCGATCTAAATGATGAAGAGCCCGCTCACGCCGATAAGCCAGAGGAGCCCGTGGTTCCTACGGAATTGAGCTCAGGCAATAAAGATTACCCGGTTATCATAGCCGGAACTACAGAATAAGCATTATTCCAATGGCTTCAAAGGCAATTTCAGGACAGGGATGAGAAGATGGCCGAGGTCTATTCCAAAGTCGACGAGCTGGCAAACGTCGTGGCAGATCTCGCGACCCAAGTCGCCCGGTTGCAATTACAGCAGAATCAAGTTTTGGTTCATGAGCCAGGGATTGATACCCGGGGGCAGCCAACTGATATCCCTTTCAACTTAAAAAAGGAGTGCCTTAGCGAAAAACGGCCGCAATCAGCCTCCAGTCCCTCCGATACATACGTCGGTGGGGAGTCGCCTCTGAAAGAGAAGCTGGAAAAGGTCTATTCCTTCAAGAGGGAAAAGGTCCACAAGATATTCAGGGACGCCCTAAGAAACGGTCTACAACTGCTAGAATCAAAGAGACCGCAAGAAGAGAATATGACCGACGACCCAAAATATTGCCCCTATCATAGGGTGATAGGTCATGCTATTGAGGACTGCTTTGTCTTCAAAGATTAGGTCGAAAGGCAATACATGATGGGAGAGATAGAACTGTCTAAAGGCGTGTTAGCGAACAGTCAAGCTACGATCGCCGATTTCATGCAAATGGAGACCGAAGCCTTTAGGGAACCTAATCCTCCCAGACATGTGCCTCGAGGACCAGCATCAGTAAAGGCACCTACTCCAATGGAGGGAAAGAGGAAGGTATACTCCTTCAGGAGGGATGAAGTCCACAAAATATTCATGGACGCCCTGAACAGCGGTCTGCAACTGCCTGTTCCAAAGAGGCCACAGAAGATGAACATGACCAGCAATCCCATATACTGCCCATATCATAGAGTGGTGGGTCATACCATCGAAGACTGCTATATTTTCAAAGATTGGGCAGAGGACCAATATAAGCTTGGAAAAACCTCACAATCCTCGGATGTATCGGCAAGCCACAGAGCTAGGTCGTCAACACAGCTCCGCCAAGATCAAAGTTCAAGGAGCTGGGATAAGCAAAAAGGACCACCACGTCGTTAAACTGGGAACAGATGACCCCCACGTCGTTAAACTGGGAACCGTTGACCTCTAAGTCGTTAAACTGGGAATGTAAAAAAAAATGTAAATAAACAAAAAATGTGTAAATAAAAGAAAATATAAAGAAAGGCCGAAATGATGGGGCAACCGCGAATAAATAGCCGAAATGATAGGGCAATCGCGACCTTCGCGATAAGAAAAGTTGAAATGATAGAGCAATCGCGGTAAAAAAAAAAAAAAACAACTGGCGAATGATGAGTTGCTCCTGATACCATATTCCAGTGCAGCGATGCAGACGCCAACAAAAATTCAAATTTCCAAAATTCTCCAAGCCCTACGGCCAGTCCCCAAATTGACTGCCGTATACAATCCACGGGCTCAAATAATTCTTATCATACCCATGCCCCACCGTAATCACCAGTTACGCGGCTGGTCTCCGCCTTTGGAATTATGCTCCATTGAGAAGACCCACTCATGTGTCCTCACGATACATGAGGAGAACAAACCTCTGAGGGATCCTTACGACTCACAAAGGAAAAACACACTTAGGAGTCCTCACGACTCCTAAGGAGAAAATACACCTGCGGGAGCCTCACAACTCGCAGGGAGAAAATTCTTTTATGGGACCCTCACGGCCCATAAAATTGAAAAGCCTTAGGCGATAGGGACCTAAACCCGTCTCCTAGCCATCGCTCCGCCAACAAGAGTAGGAAAATGATGAATTGGTTCTGGCACCTTTGCTTCAGTGTTAGCAACGCTGATGCTGGCCCCTACCCCAAAATTCTAAGCTCGCCATCAATAGACCCCTAAGTCTTTAAACTGGAAACAGATGACCTCCAAGTCGTTAAACTGGAAACGGATGACTCCAAGTCGTTAAAATGGAAACAGATGACCACAAAGTCGTTAAACTGGAAACAGATGACCTCCAAGTCGTTAAACTGAAAACAGATGACCGCTAAGTCGTTAAACTGGAAACAGTCGACCTCTAAGTCATTAAACTGGGAACGAGGGAAATCCACTCATGTGTCCTCACGATACATGAGGAGAACAAACCTTTGTGGGATCCTTACGACTCACGAAGGAAAAACACACTTAGGAGTCCCCACGACTCCTAAGGAGAAAATACACCTGCGGGATCCTTACGACTCGCAGGGAGAAAATGCTTTTATGGGACCCTCACGGCCCATAAAATTGAAAAGTCTTAGGTGACAGGGATCTAAACCTGTTTCCTAAGCCATCGCTCCCCAACCCCCAAGTGGCGAATGATGAGTCGCTCCTGGTACCATATTCCAGTGCAGTGATGCAGACGCAACCAAATTCTAAATCCCATACCCCAGTGGCGAATGATGAGTCGCTCCTGGTACCATATTCCAGTGTAGCGATGCAGACGCCAACCAAATTCCAAATCCCATATCCCAGTGGCGAATGATGAGTCGCTCCTGGTACCATATTCCAGTGTAGCGATGCAGACGTTAACCAAATTCCAAATCCCATACCCCAAGTGGCGAATGATGAGTCGCTCCTGGTACCATATTCCAGTGCAGCGATGCAGACGCCAGCCAAATTCCAAATCCAAATCCCCAAGTGGCGAATGATGAGTCGCTCCTGGTACCATATTCCAGTGCAGCGATGCAGACGCCAACAAAGTCCCAAAATTTTTACGGCCCTACAGTCCGGATCATACATCCTGTAAAACCGTATACAATCCATGGGCATAAAACTATCCCAACCTCTCCCAAGTCCTACTGGTGAGACCGCATTCAAAGTCCCACCGGCATGGAAGATTCCCAAAAAAAAGGGGGAAAAGAAAAAAAAAGAGAAGAAGAAAAAAAATAAAAACAAAACAAAAAAAAGAAGAACGGTATGTCCACAAGCAAAATGGGCACGGATGAAAACCCGAAAGGGCTCCGTGAGTAAAAACAGCAGGACTGCCGGCGAGTTTGTGAAAACCCGAAAGGGCGCAAACTCGTAAAAAAAAGGAAATGAAATGCACTCGCAAGGTCCTCTCGACTTTGCGAGGAGAAAATTCCCTCGTGAGATCCCTACGACTCACAAAGGAGCAACACACTTAGGAGTCCCCACGACTCCTAAGGAGAAAATACACCTACGGGATCCTTACGACCCGTAGGGAGAAAATGCTTTGTGAGACCCTTACGGCTCACAAAATGGAAAAGCCTTAGGTGAAAGGGATCTAAACCTGTCTCCTAAGCCACCAATTCCCAAATCCTCTCGGGGCACGTGATGAGTTGCTCCTGGCATTATTCCAGTGCAGCAATGCAGATGCCAAACAAACCAACCAAATCCAAATCCTCCCGGGGCAAATGATGAGTTGCTCCTGGCATTATTCCAGTGCAGCAATGCAGATGCCAAACAAACCAACCAAATCCAAATCCTCCCGGGGCAAATGATGAGTTGCTCCTGGCATTATTCCAGTGCAGCAATGCAGATGCCAAACAAAAAACCAAATCCAAATCCTCCCGGGACACATGATGAGTTGCTCCTGGCATTATTCCAGTGCAGTAATGCAGATGCAAACAAAAAAAAACAATTTCCAAATCCTCTCAAGACAGATGATGATTCGCTCCTGGTACCATATTCCAGTGTAGCGATGCTGATGTCAACCCAAATCAAATCAAACCAACAACCTCTATGGCGGAATCATGCTCCGTCCCAGAATTTATCCCGTGTCGAAATCATGCTTCGCTTCGGGATATCTATCTTCCCTGCCGGAATTATGCTCCGCCTCGGACTCAAATCAACCCGACACTCCGCGCCGGGGAAAAGTCGATCAGCGACACTTCGTGCCGGGGAAAAGTCAACCCACGACACTCCACGCCGGGGAAAGTTCCATCAGCGACACTCTGTGCTGGGGAAAAGTCAACCCGACACTCCGCGCCGGGGAAAAGTCGATCAGCGACACTCCGTGGCGGGAAAAGTCAACCAGCGACACTCCGCGCCGGGGAAAAGTCGATCAGCGACACTCCGTGCCGGGGAAAAGTCAACCCGACACTCCGCGCCGGGAAAAAGTCGATCAGCGACACTCCGTGCCGGGGAAAAGTCAACCAGCGACACTCCGCGCCGGGGAAAAGTTCATCAGCGACACTCCGTGCCGGGGAAAAATCAACCCGACACTCCGCGCCGGGGAAAAGTCCATCAGCGACACTCCGTGCCGGGGAAAAGTCAACCCGACACTCTGCGCCGGGGAAAAGTAGATCAGCGACACTCCGTGCCGGGGAAAAGTCGAACAATGACACTCCGTGCCGGGGAAACGTCAAGCAGACACTCCGTGCCGGGGACACGTCAGCAAGCGACACTCTGCATCGGGGAAACGTCCAACACAGACAATCCGCATCAGGGAAAAGTCCAACAACGACACTCCGCCGGGGACACGTCAGCAAGCGACACTCTGCATCGGGGAAACGTCCAACACAGACACTCCGCATCAGGGAAAAGTCCAACAACGACACTCCGCCTCAGGGAAACGTCGACCAGCGACACTCCGCGCTGGGGAAAAGTCGATCAGCGACACTCCGTGGCGCGGAAAAGTCAACCAGCGACACTCCGCGCCGGGGAAAAGTCGATCAGCGACACTCCGTGCCGGGGAAAAGTCAACCCGACACTCCGCGCCGGGGAAAAGTCGATCAGCGACACTCCGTGCCGGGGAAAAGTCAACCAGCAACACTCCGCGCCGGGGAAAAGTCCATCAGCGACACTCCGTGCCGGGGAAAAGTCAACCCGACACTCCGCGCCGGGGAAAAGTCCATCAGCGACACTCCGTGCCGGGGAAAAGTCAACCCGACACTCCGCGCCGGGGAAAAGTCGATCAGCGACACTCCGTGCCAGGGAAAAGTCGAACAATGACACTCCGTGCCGGGGAAACGTCAAGCAGACACTCCGTGCCGGGGACACGTCAGCAAGCGACACTCTGCATCGGGGAAACGTCCAACACAGACACTCCGCATCAGGGAAAAGTCTAACAACGACACTCCGCCGGGGACACGTCAGCAAGCGACACTCTGCATCGGGGAAACGTCCAACACAGACACTCCGGATCAGGGAAAAGTCCAACAACGACACTCCGCCTCAGGGAAACGTCGACCAGCGACACTCCGTGCCGGGGACACGTCTACCAAATCGCTCCGGATCAGAGCGTCGACTGTCCATGTCGCAAAACGGGCAGTGCAGGCTCCCCACAAATCGGGAACCAAATCACTCCGGGTCAGGGAAACGTCTACCACGGACACTCCGTCTCGGAGACGCGTCAAGCGTCGACCGTCCATGTCGCAAAAAGGGCAGTGCAGGCTTCCTACAAAGCAGGAACCGGATCGCTCTGGGCAAGGGAAACGTCTACCACGGACACTCTGTCTCGGAGACGCGTCAAGCGTTGACCGTCCATGTCATAAAAAGGGCAGTGCATCCCAAAAAGTGGGAACCAAAGCAAGTCGCCTCCACGTGAAAGAAGATCCATCAATTTCATGCACACGACCCACATGTGCGGTGTGCATTTATTGATGGGGGGCAATTTGTTGGGGTAAAAATTTACACCCCGGTTGACCAAGTCAAAATCAAAGTCAACCCCAAGCCAGGTGGGCCCAAGCCCAGGTCAAGCGGGCCCATGTCCAAGTCGAGCCCGTAGCCAACCTCCCCATGCCAACAACAAAATCATATAATAAATAATTTTTATGTAATTGTTTATGCATGAATGTAAACAAAATGGGCATAAAGCTAATATTTTGTAAACCCATGGCTTATGTGCAAAAATGAAATGGCACATGAGCCATGAGAAGGCTAAGATACCATTTTTGTAAAGTCCAAGGGGCTATATGTAAATATGTAAGCCTATATAAGGCAACATGATGATGAATAAAGAGATAGACTTTTTCATTCCCCCCAAAACTAGGGTTCTTTGTGCCTCCTGCTCCTTCTCCAAGGTTCTAAACCTTCTCAACTCTTTTGAATTAAATCAAGAGTTTTACTCTTTCTTTTCCAAAACTAAGTAGTTTTCCACCACAAAACCCACAAAAGGAAACTCAGATCTCCCATCAGATCTCAAAAAGGAGTGATTTTTAAAATCTCCTACTTCTTGATCTTCAAGATCCGGCCAAACAACAAAAGGAAGAAGAAGAACCCCCTTCATCAGCTTCAAAACATCCCAGGAGTTTAACTCCATACATATATACATAACAAATATTTCCTTTCTGAAGCATAGCTTCTGTTTCTCAGGCTAAAAGCCACTTTTTCTCGCCGGCGCTTAAGCGCAGAGCGCCCACGTGCCGACACGTGGCGCGCTTGCGCTCAAGCGCAAGCGCCCGAGAGCAAATCGCCCACGTGCCGACACGTGGCGCACTTGCGTTCAAGCGCAAGCGCGCAAGCGCAAGCGCGCAAGCGCAAATCGCCCACGTGCCGACACGTGGCACGCTTGCGCCCAAGCGCAAGTGCCCGAGCGCAAGTCGCCCCGGTGCCGACACGTGGCGCGCTTGCGTCCAAGCGCAAGCGCTCGAGCGCAAGTCTCCCCCATGCCGACACGTGGCGCGCTTGCGCTCAAGCGCAGAGCGCCTACGTGCCGACACGTGGCGCGCTTGCGCTCAAGCGCAGAGCGCCCACGTGCTGACACGTGGCACTCTAGCGCCTGAGCGCACAGCACCTAGGCGCACAGCGCCCAAGGTGCTGCCCCCATACATCCTTTGGATGCCTTTTCTCCCTTTCTTTCTTTTATATATATATATACATATATACATATATAAATATATATATACATATGTATACATATTTGCACACACACGTGCTCCACGACACTGTCCCCCGTAAAAACTCTGCATGGCTCCCGATATATCCAAACCCCCCTTCCAAAACACAACACACGTACACTGCACATTGAGTTCGCATGACCAGTTTAACCCGTTAATCGGAGGTTCCCTCGTCCCAAGGGCGAGGGGTAATTAACGGAAGCTTAGTCCGCGGCTGCTGGAGATTCAGATCCCCATAATCAATAAACCCCGGCCTACCCTAGGCAGGGGAAATCTGTAGTACGCCTGACAAGCGTGAAAGGTTCCTAGGCACACTAATGAGGTCTCACAAGGCATCAACCATGCCTATTTCAAAAATTGCCGGTGCCGAGAAACCCTAACAAGATCGTTGGCTAGATTTTTAGGCAAAAAAGAAACTAGTTTACAACTAAACTAAAAGAACGGAAATACAACCTTTGTAGATCCGGTCCTCCACCTCCACGGCTCCGTGATGAAGTCCTCTCCGCTGTCCAAATGGAATCCCGGGCTCTAGCGTCGGCCTCATCGGAGAAATGGACGGGCAAGGTCGTCGGCTACGTGCCGAAGATGATCTACGTCGAGGCATCACTAGATCAAGCTCCACCTTCACCAAGCCATGAAAACTTGTGAAGGAAACACCCTATACTACTTGGCAAGAGGTAGAGGATGAAGAAATAGGAAGTGGGTTCATTTTAGAATTGGATTTCTCACTCTTTTTCATCAATCACCATTGATGAAGCAAGCTATCTTCAAGTGATGAAGAAGAAGAAGAAGATGAATATTATGATAAGTCTTTTTAAAAAAGGATAAATGATATGAATACTTATCATAACCTAACCCTAGTTAAGTGTAGAGAATAGACCATGGTTTGTTTAAATGGTTAGGGTTAAGTATGAAGACAAGAATGGTGACTAAGTCAAAGCTTCATGAATCTTCAACAAACAAACAAACAAAGCCACCATTCTTTCTTTATCTTTTCCAAAACAAATAAATAAATAAATAAATAAGATAATCAAAACCCTAATCATTAACATAACCATGGTTTAATCTTTACACTTAACCAAGTTAACATGTATCATCAAACATGATACAATCATTTGCACAAAAAGTATATCACATATACAACTTGTACAACCAAGTGAGAAAATCCTTTTAAAGTGAACCAATACTAGTTAATGCAAAGTAATATATCAAATATATAATTATACATTAAATCATTAAATCAACACTTGATTCAATGATCCGGTCATGTCGAACATAACCGACTAGTATACAATGTATCGACTTATCGAATCAACGCTTGAATCGATAACTAGGTTATATCGCATACAACCATTCGATACATTCATCCCGAGAATAGAATACGGTATCACATACACGCATTATTCTCGGTCCCGCACATATCTCATATGCGCTCCTATTTCGTTTTGCTTGAGCCAGGAAACCTCTGTGTAGGACTCTAAAGACTCGTCAATACGCCGGTAGCAGATGATGATCATATCAAGCACCCACAAGCCGCAAGCAGTCTGCTAAACGTAACGGCCACCCGGGTATTGAGCGATCAGAAGATCGACGAGCAAGCCCGCTCACACTCCAGTGAATCCAACCAGCAACACTACCGTACGGTCCGGTCTCGTCGTCTGATATGTCGCATATCTTGCCTAGGGGTGGTAAACGTCAGACCCCAATAGCTCGATAAGTCGTGTCGATATGAGGTCTATAACAGTTCGAGAAACTACTGGTAACACTTACCAGTATATCTCAGCAACCCTGGCCAGGGATTTCCGGTTATAGCCAATCGAACACAGTGCAACATCAACTCCCTATACCGGGAGAGACGAATCCCCTCCTATCGCTCATTGCCTTCATGTGATTCGGGACTGTACCCAAAAACCACCGTTTTGCACGCCCTCTTGGACGTGGTAAGGTGGAAATCAAAGCACAGTGGGAACCACACAAGACTCTATGACGATCGTGGGTCAACAGACTACTCTGTACCAGTGTCACCAGAGAACTGCCATCTGACGTAAGGTATAATACCATCTGGGAGTTCTCGGCGAGTCCGTCCAGTGTACCCAGACTCCACTGAGCACCCGTATATCATCTCCGATGTCAAACACCAATGGATATGGGATCATCCATCGCCCATCTTCATGGGTCGAGAAGGTATACGCTAGTCTACTCTGGTATATCAATGCCCCGTCTCGATACACCCACGACTAGGGACTTTGAAGGATGTACTTATGGACTACCATGTCCCCACTAGTATGATCCGCATCATAGTCCAGGTAGTCAAGTACACATCCTAGGGGCTTTACCAACATGTAACAGAGAGACGATCAATGTACACGTTAAGGTAAAGAGTAACCAGATAGCATACTATCATGTCGAGCAAGAAAGTCCTCCCTATATATGTCCCAGCATCCACTACAATATACATCCAATGTACAGTAATGGCCTCTAGGGCATACATATAACTAACAATCTACCACTTGCACTAGGGCCATCTGATAGCAGTGGTTGTAGTATCTCATACTCAACCATCCCATAAAAGTCTCTCTCTGGGAATAGGCCTTCGTGAGTGGATCCGCCGTGTTATCTTCTAAGTCTGCTCTCCTAACCTCGATCCCTTAGAGATCAACTATCTCCTTGATCAGGTGATACTGCCTTACAATATGTCTGGATCACTGATGGGACGGTCGTTCCTTGGCATAAGCCACAACTCCATTGTCTCACAATGGTAGGAACGTAGTTCATCTCATGAACTAATATACACCCAAACATCCTCTTTGGTAGCATCTTAAGTAGCGATGTATCCTGCCTTTATCGTCTAGTATGCCACGGTATCTAGCTTGGAACTCTTCCAACATACCGTCCCTTTTCTGAGGGTAAAGACAATGCCTGCGAATGACATTCAGTCGTCTTTATCACCCTGGAACCTTTCCAGTGATTTTCCCCAGAATCGTTTGATATCATCTCACTACAACTAGTGAGAATCCTAACATCCAATTAAATCTATCTCATAGATCTAAAACTCAGGATTTATGAGGTATCATTTTGATCCTACACGGAGAATCTTTGTGATAAACGGAGATTGATCGAGCGTAGCATAAGAAACTCCTTTCTTATCAAGAGTATGTCATCCACGTACTCTACGAGGATCACCACCATACTCCCTACTACCTTTTTGTTTATACAAGGTTCATCTACCATTTTGATGATGTCAAACTCTTTGACTAATCCATCAAAACAGATGTTCCAACTCCGCGATGCCTGCTTTAATCCTATAAAGCACCTTGCACATGTTTCCGCTGCTCCCACTGTCTACGAAGCCCTCTGGCTGTGTACTTATAGACGCACTCTTCTAAAACATCAATTAGAAAAGCAGTCATGACACCCAACCACCAGATATCGTAGTCATGGTATGTAGCCGTGACAAGTAGGATCTGGATGGACTTAAGCATAGCTACTTGAAAAGGTTTCATCATTATCCACACCTAGTCAATGATGCAGACTTTTAACAAGTCTAGCTTTGAAAGTCTCAACTTTTCCATCTACACCAAGTAATCTTCTCAAGATATACTTGCTCCTGATGGGGATTTAACCCTTCAGATATAGCAACTAAAGTCCATACTTTGTTGGTGTATAAGGATTCCATCTCAGATCGATAAGCATCCAGCCATTCTTACAGAGTCACACTCCTGATGGCCAGCTCGAAACTAGTTGGGTCATCATCTCATGATGCAATCCTCGCTCCCACTGTCATAGAGAAACAGAAGTATCTCTCAGGTGGGTGAGGAACCCTACTAGATCGGCGGAGAGGCTGAGGTTCGTTGGAATCTACTGAATCCTTTGGTTCTATCAAATCATCAGCTGTAGTTTGTATAGCTGGAACCTTTCCAGTTCTACATTACAGACCTTGCCTCGAGCTTGTCCGGATTTTGCTTTCAGACATAGGCCGGTCAACCCCAAATCTTTAACTAGCTTAAGACATGGGCTCTTCCCTTTCCATATCACATATGAGATGGTAGGCAACTGATTTGATTGGAACCCTATTCAATAGGTATGCAGCTTCTCAAGTGCATAACTCCCAAAAGGAAATAGGTAACTCAGTAGTACTCATCATAGAGCACACCATATCATATAGGGTGTGATTGCTCCGCCCCGATACACCATCGTGCTATGGTGTATTCGGAGGAGTAATGCCGAGAGAGAATCTCATTCTCCTTTAGAATAGTCCAGGAATTCCGTGCTCAAGTATTCTCCTCCTTGATCTCATCATAGGACATAATACTTATACCCGTATTTTGGTTCTCTACTTCTAACTTATATTCTGTGAATATCTCAAAAGGTTCGGACTTGTGTTTCAACAGGAACATATGTCTGAATCTTGAGAGATCATCAGAGAACGTAATGAAGTATAAAGAACCAGTCCTGGCATGTGTAGACAGGGGACCTTACATACATCAACATGCATCAATCCCAAGAGTTCACTAACTCTTTCTCTGTTTCCTGTAAACGGAGCTATGGTCATCTTATCTCTGTGACATGACTGGCAAGTTTCACAAGATGTAACTTAGCTAGTCGGGTCGCATTGATATGACCTAGTCTACAATACCTCAAGAAGGATCCGTTCATTTCTGAACTGTTCCTCTTGTGTGTGTTCCATATACTAAGAACTGTAGTTTGATTTAGAACATCAATGCTTTTAGATAACGTGCCTGAACCGATCAACTTTTGATATAGGAAATGTTCAAAACATTATCCAACAATACAAAATCTTATCATTTCTTTACTGATAAAGAGACTGATATGATTTTGTATATCAGGTTCGGTATCTAATAACATTCGTTCAGAATCAATGTATTGGTAATACAGGGTGACAGTGACCAACAGACTTGGCTGCAACACTTGCCCCGTTTTCTGCCTCATGAAACTTATCACCCGTTCTCAGTTCTCTACCTTTCTGTAGCCCTATGTAACAGATTACATATCTGGGATCCTGATCTGGTATCACATACCCAGGACGTAGAGGATACAGAGAAACAGTTCTTTGTAATGAACACACCCGAAGATGATGCATCAACATGTACTGTCTTCGTTTGGGCGGCACGGGAATTCTGGTATTCCCCAATTTCCTGCTCTGTCTTATAACAATTATAAGTTGGAGCGGGACCAACGTTCCCCAGCTCAGTATAACAAGCGGGTTCGGTCAATTATCCGTATTATTATCTTGATTAAGGCGTGATATGATCGTTACCTGGAGAGAGAGAGAAGAAAACACTCAGCGTGCGCTCTTGCAAGAATAGATTGGTTATTATTTTATCTAATCAGGATGGCTCCCACTGCTTTTTATCAAATCTTCCTTCAAACCCTAAAAGGAAAGACTAGCCGGGATTAATTACACACTACAAGTTCGCCAATCTGTCAGCCAGGCCAGTGTCGGTACTTTGAGGGAGGTCCTCCATGCTTTCGCACGAACCTAATTAATGTAAACCTCGTTTTCCCAGAGGCGTAACCCCGTTAACACCTTTCTAGACACCTACTTGATTGGCTAATTGTAATGTGTAAAACTCTCCCAGGAGTAACTCTTACTCGCAGCGGGTATCGGGATCCAACTATCTCATAGAAGGTATGCAATCTCATTGCAAATTTCAACACTTGAAATTCCCGATAATATTTTGCCCCTAGCGTCCTATGACCTTGACGGAGGCCAAACTACCCATAGTCCGCTAGTCAAGTTCAACCCGTCATTTCCTGATTGAATTAAACCCACCCACACGACCCTTGACGGAGGCCAAACAACGCCGTACGAATACCCTAATCCAATCGCATCATATGCTAGCAGATAAGCATTAGTTAGCTACCGTACACTACGCCTTGACGGAGGCCAAACTACCGCAGCACGAATACTAACTAGTACTTATCTGAAATGACGGAGGGCTACGACAGGTTTTTCTGAAAACATGTTTCGTAATGAACTTGATATCGTTGTAGAATCAAATGATTTTTAAAATGGAATGCTTTTGAGGCTTTTCT